>JANHFT010004826.1:152781-163995 GCA_032467955.1 Pseudoxenodon macrops
GGCTCCGGAGGGTGAAAAACAGCCCAGCAGGCAAACCGGAAATGCGTTCCTGAACTTCCAGTTTGCCCATAGGGTTGTTTTTCGCCTTCAGGAGGCTTCCCTGAAGCTGCCAAAGGGTGAAAAACAGCTCAACGGGCAAAAAGGTAGTCCCATTGGGCCGTTTTTCACCCTCTGGAGGGCAAAAAACGGCCCAAATGGGGGGGGGCATGTGCAGTATGCGTGGGAGGGTGTTGTGTGGTGGCACAAGTGCGCGCACTAGCACGCACCACCATTTTTGGCACACAAGAAGAAAAAGGTTCACCATCACTGGTCTAGCACATAACCTAAATAGTTTAGAGTTTATTTAGTTCATTGGATTTTCTTTTGGGACACTGTATATCCCTTTTTAGCCAGATGATTCAGTAACTCAATTGATTATTCTTCCAACTGTTGTTCATTTTCAACTGCCAATAACAGATTATCTACATATTGTAAAAGCATTGGGGGTGAAGCATCAAATTCTGCAGGAAGGGCAGCAGAAAAGGCTGTAGGGCTATTCTTATATCCCTGGGGTAATCTAGTTCATGTCAGCTGGCAGCTGGATCTGACCATTCAAAATCAAAGTAATCTTGGCACTCTATGGCCAAGAGGATACAGAAAAAGGCATCTTTTAGGCTTATTACAGTGTACCACACTTGGCAGTGTGATAGGGTGGTCAAAAGGGTGCAAGGATTGACCACTACAGGGTGTAAAGCTTGAATTCTGTAGTTGGTCTCTCTCAAATCCTGGACTGCCCTCCAAACCCCGTCTGGAGTATTGGAGAAAAATTGGGGTTGACCATGGAGACTGAGTCTCTCTAAGAATGCCAAAATTCAAAAAGGTTTGAATATGTTCTTTTATGCCAATGCGAGCCTCCCTTTTTATTGGATACTGCTTTATTGAAATGGGGGCTGCATCATGTTTCAGTTTTGCCCTCCAGGACAGTTCAGGGTCCGCTTCGGACCCCCAGTTAGGCTGAGATTCGGCGATCTCCGGGAGCTGCCCAGAGATCGTCGTTGTTGTGTTCTCACTAATCCCCTATGCATTTCTTAATCCCCATTTACATGCACTGTCCCTGGTTGGCTAACTAGCAACGGGAAGTATTAACCAATGTAATTGTCTGCCTGCAAGCCAGGGCAATCCCATAAAAGCGGGTTCCCCACGGCCTGCCGGCAGTCCGGATTACTATGAGCTGATTGCAATAAACGAGAGCTGACTGTTCACTGCGACTCGAGTCTTTCCTACGCTGCGTGATCTAACACTGGCGACGAAGGTGAGTAAGACTGCAGGACAAAGGCACATCACCTCGTGGCACAACAACCATCTGAAGCAAAAACCAAACTCCGCAACTCCGAAATGGCCACCAACTTGAGAAATGCGTCACCTCCAGCCCGCTTCAATCCCGAGACAGGCGACTGAGGCACGTACATGGGGAGGTTCGAGATGCACCTGGAGGCGAACTCCCAGCAGAACATCCCGGACAACCAAAAGAGACCGTTGTTCCTGGCCAACTGCGGAAACGAGGTCTAACGGGTGGCCCGCTCGCTGATTTCGCCAGCCTGCGTGGAGACCGCAGCCTGGCCATCCCTCCAACGGCTCTTGGCAGATCATTACGGCAAGATGGAGACCTCCCTGGTAGCACGGAATGAGTTCTATCATCAGCGTCAGCGAGCGGGCGAGTCCCTCAAGATGTTCCTCGGGAACCTCCGCGAAATCGCATCCCGCTGCGAGTTTTCCTGCCTAGATGAAATGCTGAGAGATCGCCTCGTGCTGGGCATGAGAGACATGAACCTCCAGAAAAGGCTCCTCGTGCGTCGAGGTCTCACCTTCAACGAGGCCGTCGATGAAGCATGAGCAGCGGAATCATCCGACCTCTCAGCCGCTGAATTGAGATGGGCCACGGTCCACCGCACCCACCATGGGCCATCACAGATTCCTGAGGCCACCGAATCCGACGAGGACAGCAAAGAAGAGGCTGTCCACCACACGTACTCGGCCCAAAAGGCAAGGACCTGGGAGGACGACCAAGACGAGCTCGAGTGCCCGGGGTGTCTCGGAAATCACACATGGGCACAATGCCATTTCCAAGATGCCACGTGCAGCCGCTGCCTCAGACACATCGCGAAGGCCTGCCGAGCCATGCAGCCAAGCTCGCGGAAACATCGCTCATCCCCACCAAGGAACACGTTCCCACCACGCCGATCCCACCGCGTTGTTCCCCACCACGCAAACCTCATGAAAATAAATGGAAGGGGTCATCCAGGCCAGAGGGATGGCGGGACCAGAGAAGGGGGTGAGACGAGGATCGAGACAACCGGAGGGTCCACCACACAGTTGTGAGCCATGCCAACTCGACCGGAGCCAAGAAATTCTTCGCAACGGTCACCATCAGGGAACAGCCATGCAAAATGGAAGTGGACACCAGATTGATCTGCTCGATCATGTCCTGGGACAATTTCAAAAAACGTCTACCGGACTTTTCTAAAGCATCCGTCGAAAGGCAAGCCTTGAGACTTGTCAATTTTCATGGCAACCAGATCCACGTGCTAGGCCGAGCAAGGGTGAATGTCGCCTTCAAGGAGTTCAAGGCCCGCCTACCGCTCACCGTTGTGGAAAGCCACCGACCAACCCTGCTGGGCGTAGAATGGCTGCAGCCATTAGGATTGGGGTTCACCGGCCTCCACCAGATCCAGGGGGATGACTTCGACCAGCTGCTGGACGAATTTCCCGACGTCTCAACAAATACTAATAATAATAGTAGTGCAAGAGGTTGCACAGTGGTTAGAGTGCAGCACTGCAAACTACTTCAGCTGACTGCTAGCTGCAGTTCAGCAGTTAAAATCTCACGGGCTCAAGGTTGAATCTCACGGGCTCAAGGTTGAATCTCACGGGCTCAAGGTTGACTCAGCCTTTCATCCTTCAGAGGTGGATAAAATGAGGACCCAGATTGTTGGGGGGCAATATGCTGACTCTGTAAAACTGCTTAGAGAGGGCTGTAAAAAGCACTATGAAGCGGTATATAAGTCTAAGTGCTAAGAGAGAGCCATTCGGTCTATCTGAGAACCACAGCACAAATAGCCTTAGAGAGGAAGGGTAAGGAAGACCTACTGGACCAAAATGAGAACCCTGATCATATCATCCCAAGGGTTCTCTTCATGCACTCAAGACTGTGCACTTAGGAATTTTTGGCACAACAGGAAAGCATTATTTTTTGCACCAGAAAACTTCGAGTTTATTTCAGACTGCCCGATCAGCAGGCTAGTGAAAAGACTGAAGCAACATTCATTTGTAAGATACATTTCTTCATAAGGAAATGTCTTTTACAAATGGTAAAGTGGTCACATTGGCCACAGCAAGCAAGATACATGGATGAGCTTTTAGCTAAGTTTGCCCGGGTAGTTTTGTTCTCATTTAAGAAAGAAAACATAAAATTATGTTCCAGTTTCTTAATGTGCATTATATCTTTTGGAACAAATATTTTGGGCATGATCAAAAATAATTCTCCTTCTATTTCATGTCACTTATTTTGAATAACCAAAGAATAAGGTCCCTTCTTATTCTAAAAGGCAATTTTATTTTTAAAGATATTTTATTTTTGCCCGTTATGGTTATATGTGAACATGTAAGTGTCAATGATTTATTTATTTAAAGGACACATTTAAACACAAATCCTATTGCCGGCTCATTCACACACTTCTCTGAAGAAGAGTTTGTATTCTCATTTTCCTCATCCCTGTTTTCCTTCCATCATTAGTATAGTGCATCTGTTATTCCATCATGCATAAAAGAGGTTGCCCTTTATTTTAATTAAAGCTATTCAACCCCCACCCCCTCAAATACAATAAAGCACTGGTCCTAATTTGCAAAACTATATCAGATATAATCTCTCCGAAGGCACATTAGCATCTCCTGCAAAAGTGTTTAATGAAAGAGAACACTAAGAATGTGCCCTTTTCTTTTTTTATATACTGTATATATTTATTTATTTACTGGCTTCTTGACTTTCCCCCTTCGAGCTACGCCATAGGTATGTAAGTGAAAGAGGGTCAGTGATGCATGAAGAATAAAGGCTTAATTAATTGAACTTGAACTGTAAAATGGTGCACTAGATGCGGTTAAGGCACATTCCACACTTTCCCCCCCATAAAGATTGTGACATTTTTTGTGGAAGTGTTGAAGATGGGGCCAGGAGCCATGAAATGGATGAAACTTCATTAAAGAGGTACAGCAGGGAAGCCCTTGTCCTACTTTCTATGCAGACTTCGCTTTTCCTTATTTTATTAACATCTCCTACTGAACCTCTTGTTCTAAACACCACAGCTAGTTTTTTGCACATCACATGCTATCAGGAGCACATAAGTAGTTTGCTGACTTAGTTCTATAAGCCATACATTCTTCGCATAGGAGTCTGTAGTTTGTGAAATGTGGATTCAGGTGAATTTGATCTACGGTCGCAGTAACTATTTTTCATTTCTTCCATAAGTAATTCCTATTTTGTTTTTTGTGGTGCCAGGTTTCTTAGAGTATCCCAAAATACTTCTTATCCAAATAGGTTTATCAGGATTCAGTAAAATGAAAATGCCTTTATTGTTGCAAGTAGTTAAGTCAAAAGCTGTATTTTTTCTTTTTCTTTCATTTTCTGATAAAGGACAGTTTGCTATTATTTTCAAAATGCTTCTTTACTCTGGATTCTTTGCATTGTACGTTCCATGGATTTTTAAGGAGATGAAAGAAAGATGGCTATATCACAAATATTCAAGATTGCATATCTTGCAAATATATTTCATTATTTCATTTGTTAAACTGTTCATACAGGTAGTGCTCGCTTAATGACCAGTCACTTAGCGACTAATGGAACCTACAACAAACCTCCCCAGAACTACTTATCACTCAGTTCCAGGGTTCCAACAGACACACACACACACACACACACACGTTACAAAATTGCATTTTGGACGCATGGCAGCTGGTTCACACTTACAGCCATTTGTAACGTCTCACCGTCGTGTGGTCTTGATTCTGGATGGATTTTGCCAGTTTTTGTGTTAACTTCCAGTTTCTGGCAAAAAAACCTCTTCATTGAAGAAAACAGATATGCTGAATGACTAGCATATTTACTTAAGTGCTATGTTCACTTAATGAACCTCAAAATAAGTCATCAAATTGGGTATGGTCACATGGTGACTTGCTTAATGACTGCCACAATTTATAACTTTAATTCCAGGCTCACTTATCATTGAAAGTCAAGGACTACCAGAAATCCATACTGAAAAATACCCTGGTCCTTACAAATCATGCAACTGAACGGCTTGAAATGAATGTTGGCATATTTGTCAACAATGCTGCCTCTTTCAATGGATGTTTCCAGTTGGTACAGTGGAACCTCCGTTCACGACCGTAATTCGTTCCACGACTTCGGTCGGCACTCAATTTGGTCATGAATGGAATCAAGACTGACTGCGCATGCGTGCACACACAAAAATGGTGCAGAAGAGGAAATCACCACTGCAGGGGAAATCACTGCGGCAGGAAAAATTGCTGTGTCTGTGTTTGATCATCAACTGAAGATATGTTCGTGAACAGAGTCAAACATTTAGCAGATTTTTTGTTCGGAATCCGATTTGGTCGTGGTCTGAGGTGTTCGTGAACCAAGATTCCACTGTAGTACTAGGACTTATTTAATCATGTGCCATCAAGTCAGTGTTGATTTGTAGAAACAACACAGATAGATTTTTTCCAGGGTGATCTGTCCCTAAAACTCTAAAGGACAGATGTTGAATTTGGTCCTAGGATATGCCTCATTAAAGAACTAGAATTAAAACTGGAGAAAAGAACAACACAGACTCTTAATTTCCATCCAGGAGGACATTCAAGAAGTTCTGCTGCTTAGAATGCTGCATATGTTCACAATAAATGATTTGGTGAAATCAGTGTGAAATTGGGACAGAATAGTATGTTGATTGTCTTGAACTGGACGCATTTTCTACTGCCTGGCTGCACAACAATATCCATCCAGAATCATTCAACTAACAGAAATCAAGCAGCATGCTGGCAAAGTTTTCTACTAGCACACAGAGTGGAAGATAGCAGATAGTTTAATGTGCTCCAACTTGGGTGAAGTTCTAATGCAGGCAATTATAAGTGTACTTTTTCTGATGAAATTTTATTTATATATTGTAAGCCAATGGTCAGAAGGGGAGGAGGTGAAGCTGATCAGGGGTGGGTTCTAACTTACCTCACCACCGGTTTGCTGCCTCCCACGCCACATGGGTGCGCCGCATGCGCGCACGCATGCTGCGTGGGTGTGCGCATGCGCAGTAGAAAGAAAATTCAATTTTTTTTAAAAAGAGGCTGAAAACAAGATGGTAATGCAAGTGCAGTGCTGGAAACTCAGCTTCTGTGCATGTGCAGAAGAAAAAAACCCAAAAAAATTGAAAAAAAACTTTTTCTCAAAAAATAAAATCAAAAAAAGAGATTTTGGTCTTATCACTTGAATAGATTTGTTTAGGGTTGCGTTCAGGGGTGGTTGTGAATATTTTTGCTGCCGGTTTGCTCAGGGTTGCGCTGCATGTGTGCACATGCAATAAAAACTAGCTTCTGCACATGTGCAGAAGCAAAATCCAAGATGGCGGTGCCCATGGAGACACCGATGGAACCGGCTCCATGATGTCACCACGAAGTTACTACCGGTTCTATAGAACCAGATAGAACCGGTAGGAACCCACCTCTGGTTGCGTTCAGCAAATAAGCATTCTACAGGAGGAAGAAAAAGTTCTGTTTCTACAAAGGGTTTTGTGTTGCCATTGTAAATACCTGCTTCTGGATTTTCCTGCATGCTGAGTCAGTTCTTTAATTCTCTGTGAGGAGCCTGCAGGTTTAAAATGTGCCTACAATAAGAACTTGCCTTTCCGTAGTTTTGACTAGTTCCTGACCTACAGCAAGGGATCCAGTAAAGCCAAGATGGCAGAATAGCTTCTACGAGGGAAGGCATTCCTCTCCTTTTCTGCTTGTGGAAAAGAAAGATTGCCAAGAGAGATGCTGAGGAGGAAAGGAAGACAAATTGTTTTCGGTCCCTTATCAGTTTTAAGAGTTTACAACAGCTTCAGAATCACTTTCTCTTTTTATCCCCCTCAACCACAAATCTCTTAAGTTCCAAGCTGTTTTGTGACTTTCTGAACTATTCCCAGGAACAAAGCATTTGTCTGCAAATACTACTTTAATGTGGTGAATGGTTCAGCTCTCCTTCTTCTCTCCTTATTCACAGTTTGAATGGACTTTTCTTCATCAAGGAAACAATGGCAATTGCAATGGCCAGATCTCTGGATTTGACTTTATTTGTTCATCCCATATCTTGACCATGCACAAGTTTGTAACCGGCTTAATTGGGGATTTAATGAAGTTTGTTTCTGCATAGGCACACAGAGGAACATTTTTTTCTTGCTTAATGCTAAGTAGGCACACAGGGAGAGATGTATACAACTTACGTGCTGGAAATATGCAACCATATTTCCAAAATAACCAGAGGTAGGACCTAAGTATGTTAATGCCCTACATGTCTAGGGTTAGTTTAGAAATATATTTTGGAGGCTAGTGAAGTGAACTCATTAAAACTTTAGCTCCATCAAAATTATAATGTGGCCTTTAGAATAAAACGGTATAGCTAGCAACAAGTCCATCTCTGTCCTTCTGGGCAGCAGGGCCTGGAAATAGCGCCTAGGAGAATGTGAAGCTACAATGGAGTAGGCAAAATGTTCCCTACCTCCACCAAAATACTAAAAACAGACAAGAGTGACAGGAAATAGACATGAAACTCTTTGTTAACAGAAAAAGTGGAAAACCACTACAGGTATTTATAACCAATCACTTAGCCACCATTTGAAGAAAAGACGATCCAACCCCCCCAAAAGGTACTTACAATTTGGATACAAACAAACACACCTTTCATGGTCACTCGATTACATTCTGGCACTCAGCAACTGATCCACATTTACAGACATTAGTAATGACCTTCACTTAAGGGAGCATGACTTAACAATATTTTTTTGCCAGAAACTTCTGTCTGCTTCCAGTTTCTGCAAAGAAACACCCATTGTGGACAATGGGTTTGCGTAACAGCCTCAGATTCACTTAATGACCACCATGACTCACATACTGACCATTGCAAAAATGGTATAAAATCAAATCAGTCATGTGATAACCCGCATAACTGGCACAACTTACTACTGTGACTCCGGGCTGATTGATGGTTATACATCAAGGACTACCTGTATTACACCCAAATGTGACCAGCAACACACAGGTGGCAGAATTTGGCTTGCTTTCTTCATTCAAAAAAAAATGATTTTGAGCGGGAGGGGATCTATATGGAACTCTCTAATACCTGAGAAGTCCTTTGAAAAGTGTTTGTCACAATGTACTTTGGAAAGATCTTTGGAAACATTGGGCAGCTACCTTTGTAGAAATTATATATCAAAATAGCCCTGGGAAATATTTCCCAGTAATCAGAGTGAGGGGGCATGTCTGCAGTAGCTGAAAATTGCCAAGAAGAACTGGACAGATTCTGTCCATGACTGCTTGAGAAACTACATGCTATAGTTCATTGTATTAAAAAATTGTATCAGGAGACAAACTGCAATGGCTGAGAATACCTTTAAGGCAGTGTTTCTCAACCTTGGCAATTTTAAGACGTTTGGACTTCAACTCCCAGCATTCCCCAGCCAGCAAAGGAATTCTGGGAGTTGAAGTCTAGCTGTCTTAAAATTGCCAAGGTTGAGAAACAGTGCTTTAAGGTGTCTCAGATATGGGCTGGGACTAGGTTAAAAGCAGAAATGTGGTTACTTGATTAGGGAACATGGAAATCAACCATAAACTATATTGCTAATGGCCAGAATATTTTATTTGTTTTCTTTATTTATATCCCATCTTTATTACATTTTTATCAACATCCCAAGGTTGTGAACATATTCAACATACCTTCCTCTTTCTATTTTCCCCACAATAAGTTTGTGAGGTGGAATGAGCTGAGAGAGAGTGACTGGCCCAAGGTCACCCAGCTGGCTTTCTAAGACAGGACTAGAACTCACAGTCTCCTGGTTTCTAGCCTGGTGCCTTCACCACTAGACCAAAGTGGCTCTCAAGATACTTTTACATACATCTAACCATTCCAAGAAACGTTTAAGGTAGTCTGGGGTCTGCTGCCTAGATAGGACTGATATAAAACTAAAAGTTGCATTTAGTGAATTATTAGGGCAAAATCTGGTCCTTTGTTTCTGATAATTTATTCAAAATCTCTCCTACTCAATTCCTAACACAAGACTTCTCTCTAAACCTACTTTCCAATGAAGATTGGGAGTCAGACATGCTGTCCTCCAGAGTGGCAAGTACCTCAGTATATATTTAGAATTAAGGATACCCTGAAGTCATACTCAACAGTTGGTAACTACATGTAATGTTCATGTGGTTTTCCTGGTAAAATACACATGTGGTTTGATGTTGCTTTCTTCTGACAATGCTTTTTCAGCTTTTCTGTCTATCCGTGGAATTCCCAAGCTGTTTCCCCTTTCCAAATACTAAAAGCTACTCTGCTTTTGAGCTTAGACAAGTTTGACTAGATAGTGCTTCCTGCTGAGGCTCAGTGTATTTTGTAATAAAATATATGTTTGCATGAATGAAAACATTGTTTATTATATTTATTTCCACAGATTTTACCATTGCTCCAAAACCAGGTTACATCAGTTAAAAAAGAAATGCCCATCAAGCTTCTTGAAAACCTTACCTAAGGAAAGAGTAGAGAAGGACAAAAGGAATAACAATTGGATTTCCTCATCTACGCGGTGGCTCAGTGGCTAAGATGCTGAGCTTGTTGATCAGAAGGTCGGCAGTTCAGAGGTTCGAATCCCTAGCGCCGCGTAATGGAGTGAGCTCCCATTACTTGTCCCAGCTTCTGCCAACCTAGCAGTTCAAAAGGACGTAAACTGCAAGTAGAAAAACAGGAACCACCTTTGGTGAGAAGGTAACAGTGTTCCGGGAGCCTTCGGTGTTTAGTCATGCCGGCCACGTGACCACGGACCACAGAGACGTTCTCGGACAGCACTGGCTCTTTGAAAGGGAGATGAGAACCTGGAGTCAGGAATGAGTAGCCCAGGTGCAAGGGGAACCTTTACCTTTTAGGGAGAAGAGGTTGGGAAAAACAACTGGTTATTATGACCCCAAATTAATTCTATCTTTATCCATTTCTGTTAATTTTTTAGGCCGTGGTCCAAAAATCTTTAACAATACTAAGCAAAACGGGGCATAGGGGCACCGCACGAGGCCCCAAGATACAATGCGCCCCAACCACCATGCACGTACGGCAGAGACCCAAAGACCAGCTGGCTGGTGGAAGATGCGTTTGCATGCGCAGTGAAGCTGAGCTGGGCCGATAGAGGGGGCTCTGCATGCCACCTGTGGCATGCGTGCCATAGGTTCGCCATCACAGCTATAGATCAACCTACCAAAAACATAACTGTAAAAGACAGGCTAGAAATAAAAAAATAAAAAAGCAAGAAAATGACCTTGATGAATATAAATCACTGGGACCTGATGAGTTACATCTCACAGTTCCAAGGGAGCTGGCAAATGTTATCTCAGAAGTTATAACTAGTAGCCAGCACAGGTTTGTTAAAAATAAATCATGCCAAACCAATCTTATTTCACTCTTTGACAAAATTATTAACTTAATATACCAGCGAAATACTGTAGATATAGTATATTTAGTCTTCAACAAAGTTGACCACAATCTACTTCTTGGTAAACTAGAAAAATGGATTTGTAACTGTCTGACAAACTGTACTCAATGAGTAATCTTTAAAGGTACTACATCTATATGGAGGGAAGTAAGCAGTGGGGTACCACAAAGTTCCATCTTAGACCCAGTACTCTTCAATATCTTCATAAATGACTTAGATGAGGGAATAGAAGGGAATTCATCAAATTTGCAGATAACACTAAACTGGCAGGAATAGTCAACACCCCAGATCTTGACAGACTTGAATAATGGGCCCTATCCAACAAAATAAAACTTAATGTGAAAAAAAGCAAGGTTTTACACCTGGGCATGAAACCTCACTCAAAAACAGTAACTATGAGAAGGACGTTGGAGTCCTAGTGGATGATTGTTTAAACATGAGTCAGCAGTGTGCGACAGCAGCCAAAAAA
>JANHFT010004826.1:174157-194395 GCA_032467955.1 Pseudoxenodon macrops
GAACCGGTTCTATGACGTCACCAGCTGCTTGCAACCTACTCTATAGAACCGGTGCGAACCAGTAGGATTTCACCCCTACAACTATGGCAACTTTATAACCTGTGGACTTTAACTCCCCAAAATTCCTAAGCCAGCCATACTACTGAATGAACATCTGTAGAGTTGGGCAAGAAAATCATACAGATTTTGTCCATCTGGATTAGGATTAGGTTAAATTGAGGGTGCTTTTACTCTCATTGAAACAGATGCAATTGCTAACAGTCTAATGAGACCACCCAAAATATGAAAATAACAAGGCAATTAAAACAGCTTTGTTCAGAGACAGCAATATTCATTCAATTCACTCCCAGTTAAAAAACACTTCCTTTTTCATGTATTCGGCCATGAATAAATAGCAGAAATAGTATTTCTAAAAAGATGCAGAATTAAAGGCCCATTGTCGCCAAAGAATTAGCCTCTCATATTGCAGTTTGCCCTCACATAGAAAAGTAAACGATGTTGAAAGCAAGGAAGCAACCTACTGGTCTCCAAATCGTAAAGGTTTAGAAAAAACAAGCCTAGTTTTTAACACAATTAAATATCAATCACCCTCCACCAACGAATATTTTGTAGCCTTGTCTACTTGCATCACATTATAGATAGTCCTCGATTTACAACAGTTCATTTAGTGACTGTTCGAACTTACAATGGCACTGGAAAAAGTGACTTATGACCGTTTTTCATACTTATGACACTGCAGGATCCCCATCGTCCTGTGATCAAAATGCAGACGCTTGACAACTGGCTCGTATTTATGACGGCTGCAGTGTCCCGGTGTCATGTGATCCCCTTTTGTGACCTCTGGCACGCAAAGTCAATGGGGAAGCCAGACACTCTTAACAACCGTGATAATAACTTAGCACTGCAGTGATTCACTCAACAACTGTGGCAAGAAAACGTTGAAAAACGGGGCAAAACTCAACTGTTTCGCTTAGCAATGGAAATTTTCGGCTCAATTATGGTTGAGGACTACCTGTAAACACCATTGCACCATCTCTGTGGCTTTTCCCCAAAAGTGCCATCACCAATCTGCTTGTTTCCGATCTGTGAATACTGAGGTTACATGAAACGCCTAGAAATAACTTACGCCCTCTGAAATTCAGGAATACTGAAAATGGCTTGCAATACACCGCTGATGTAGCAGCTGTTCCCCATGTTTTTCATGCCGGTATATCCAGGTCCATACATTGGTTTCAGCTTCATGCCTGTTTCTTGGATGACTTCCCATTCAGACACTCGGGGCTTTATGTCATTATCTCTCAGGCCGTTCTCTGTCTGAAAGAAAAAAAAGAAAAAGAAAAGAGAAGAAAAAAAGCTTTTTACCAACTTACAAAGCCAAGATATTTAAAAGAAAAAAAATCATAAATTTGTTTAGCTATTTAACACCGCTGACAATGCTACTACCAAAAGACCTTGACTATGTGTCAGAATGGTCAACGAACTGGCAACTCCAAATCTCAACCAACAAATGCTCTGTCTTATACATTGACAAAAAAAATCAGAATACAAAATACAAGCTGGGTGGATACGAACTAGTAGATGACCCTCACTCTGTCAAGGACCTTGGAGTACTCATCTCAAATGATCTAAGTATCAGAGCTCACTGTAACAGAATTGCCAAAAAAGCATTAAGAGTTGTTAACCTAATCTTTGGTAGCTTTTTCTCTGGTAATATTGGACAGCTAACTAAGGCATACAAAGCTTTTGCTAGACCAATTCTTGAATACAGCTCATCTGTCTGGAACCCACATGACATATCGGACATTAATACTTCAGCTTCAACCACAACAATACACGAGCACACAATAGATATAAACTTATGGTAAACCTTACAAGTTTGGTTTCAGGTGGAGTTTGCAACACTTGGTTGATTCTATGGTAAGGAAGCTAAGCATTGTGTAAAAAAACATGTTCCTATTTTTGCCTAATCCTTATTTTTTTTAAAGAAACACATCTTACATTCACATCATCATAAATGGTTGGTTAATTTCTACTTTGATTCCAATTACACAGAGCAGTTTTCTATTGCATTCAGTAGTTGTGTGAATTCTGAAAATCAAAACAGTTGATTTTTTTCAGTTAAAGTCACAAAGCCAAAATTTGAAGCTAGCTAGAAATGTTGCACAGTTTAATGGGAACAATACTTGTTGCATGAAAGCAAAAAACAAAACAAAACACATCGTTGTGAATGAACAGGTAACAAAGAATAGGATCTGTGGCTTTCCATAGCTCATTAAACACACACGAACACACACACACACATACACGGAATATTTAATTTCAAAACAAAGTACAATATTCAAGAGTATTTCAAACAAATTTCTATATAGTAGGAGCAAAAAAATTAAAAATTAGATTTTCCAGTATTTCTTTTTTTTAAATATATCTAAAAATCAGCGGAACAAATTGATGGACACAATCCTAAGGTAGAGAAAACGTTTCTGAAATCTCTAAAGACATTTCAGGAGGTAATAATTTAGGCTTTCCTGCTCTTGTTTCAAAAGCCAAAAAAAGGAATAAATCCAAATCTTAGTCAGCTGATTTTTTTCAACTATTTTCTCCTCAGGGCCAAGGATTTTCCAACTGTACAATTAGTCAAGGTCACTCCTGGCAAACGTGAAGTAATCAAGGTTTGACAACCATCGGCTCAATTTACCCAATTATATAAATATTATATGTATACATTCTAAACAAAGAAAAACCCAAAACGTTCAGACTAAAATCCGTGCAATTAATGGAAATGCTTTAGTATGCATTTTTATTACAATAGTTCATAAAAAAGTATCCTTGCTAACCAAAAAATTTAATTTAAAGCACAATAATCAACTTCAGAATGTATGGCCTATAATAATGACTTTTATTTAATAAAATCATAAATAGCAATACATTCTATACCAAATAATGATCCACAGATATATCTGATCTAATTCTCTATGATGCATTCTTTTTCAAAGTTTAGAATAGAAAACAGTTTATAAAAGCAGAGTTGACTGAATACTAAAGAAAAAAACAAAGCTTAACTAAAGTTAATTAATGAAGTTCAGAGAAAGTCTAAATTAGGGTAGCTTTTCCAGTCATTTTGCTCTTATTTATAAAAGGGAAAACATATTTCTGTATATCAGTTTCTAGTTGAAACCACAGACTTAATTGGCAAAAAGTCACAAAAAGAAGTCACAAAAACATATCAACACAAATGCTAGCATAAATACTGAGAAATATTCTCATATGTAGAATCCTATAAATCATTAAAATTATTATTTTTTATCTTCCTTAACAGCAAGGAAGATATTCCAGCCTGATCATTTTTCTATGGATTATAGAAACAAAGAAAGATAAATTCTCATATCATTTTTATTCATGGTATTTGAAGGCCTTGTATGTATCTTTTCCTTAAATGTCCTATGAATTTTTAAAATCATAGGATAATAACATTGTGCTGCTTTGTTTTTTCACATGTAAAACTTCCGATCTAAGTTTAAAAAAAAAAAATGATGCTGTTTTCAATATAGAAATTCATGCATCTTCCTTTCAATTGCACATTTTGATAGAGTCTTGATTAGGAAAAGAGAAACGCAAATCAGATTTTGATGTTCTCCTACAAAATCTGCTGGCAGTGACATGGCCAAATTCACCGCCAGGAAAGGAAAACTATGGCAAGAATAAAAATTAAAAAAAAACTATGCCTAATACTCCTTACTTGCGTTCAACAGCTTTCTGTGCCTATAAATGTATCTTTAAAATATTATTTTGAAAAATAAATTAGTTGAGCTTGTTTTTCTGCATCCATAGTTAACTTTTTTCTTTTTTACTGCCAGATTTGGTACAGTGGGCAGGAATTTATGTTAACTTTTGAATAATGCTATGTTTCTAATTGCTAAGGAAATTATAAATATTATTACTATCGCATGAAGCAGGAAAGCTTCAGAATATATAATTAATCTCTAAAGCACTCTGATTTTAAATAGTAAGCTAGCTAAACTTGTAATAATCATATAACAATTCACTTAACAGTTTTTCAATTATAATGCTATTTTAATATCACTAAATAACTCTGAGAGCACCTTTTTAGAATTCATACAATAGGCATATTATAAAGCACTACTAAATGGTATGCTGCCACAGTTTTACCTTAGCTTCACATTGCTGTGAGTAATATAATTTTATTGATTTAGGCTGTACATAAAGCACTACTGTGTGTTGCAGTTTCATTGATTTCACTTTTAAAGTCCTGTTAAAATAAATTTGGCAATTTTATTTTCTCAAAAATTGAGTGAGATGTCATATAAGCAGTATAAATTCTTGGTATTTCTGCATTCAGTGATATCTATAAGCGAAAGTCATATACCATAATGGCGCTATCTGAATTAGCACCTACATTCTCATGGCATCTACAGGCAGACCTTGACTTATGAGTCCAGAATGGCGGTGATAGGTTGTTGTTCAGCAGGTCATCCTGTGACCATGCCAAATTTTACAGCCTGCTTGTTAAAGGAACACATCAGTCATTAAGCAAAAGTGGCAGTTAAACAAACTTAGCACTCATTAAGCAAACACAGAGATTGTTAAACCAACCTATTGTCCACAATGGGCATTTTTTTTAACCAGAAACCAGAAGTAAATACTGGTTCCAGCAAAAACTTTGCAAATCTCAGTCATGTGACTGCAGGATGCTGCATATGGCCAAATATGTGGGCCAATTACCAAGGGCCCAAAATGCAATTACGCAATCATGTGGGGGGTGCTTAAACTTCAAATCCAGGTTGTAAATACATTTTTTTGGGTCCATCGTAACTTTGAATGTTTGCTAAACAGGCTAGCAGATATAGGGCTACCTGTACTATATCTAATTGAACACCCAAAGCTCTCAGATCTGGGAAGGAAAAATCTGGAAGGGCAACAAAGAGTTATGGAAAACAATGACCTGCTGCTGCCACATATGGTAATCCTTACTGTGTCACAGGAGATTCATGGACCTGAATGGATCTCATTTTGAAAAGTTTGCAGTCCATCTTTCTTTCTTTACATGGGAAGGTCCCATAACTGACAAGCAGAATTTCAATCCTGTATGATATGTTTGAGCTGTTTTGAGCATGAATGTGTTGCTTTGGTACTGCTGGCAGGAGTCATTTTAGCTGTTTTCCATGTATGGAAACTCTTTTCACTTGTAATTATGTCCTTTTGTTCTATGTTTAAACTAGTAGGAATAATGTATGAAGTATACCTATAGTAGTAGAAATTGTGACAGACATGGCCCTGGAACCTAGAATTACAAATCATTGTATGAAAGGGTTATACCATCCCAAAGGAGCCCAGAGAAAACTCTACGTTTGGATATTGCTTCAAAGAAAATGTTTTTGTTTTTCAAATAATCAAAATCCTGATGGATAGGCACAGGATTGGCAGCAAAGCTCTGTTTTCTAAAAGGCATGACTGAATCTCACAGCAAAGCCATTTCACAAGGCTTCTATTAATGTCAGTGCCAGTTTTAAAGGGTTACCTCTAGGGTGATTTTGTAAAATAACCTAGCACATCTCTGTAAATTTACCTTGTAGGCCTATATTTTTCAGTATGTTCTGTAAATATTAAACAAAGTTATCGGCTGTCTGTTAGGGGTTGCTGCTTTTGGTTTCAGAAATGTTTCAGTAGAAAGGGTGAAACGTAAAAAAAATATGGCATGGGCCACAGTTTTTTAAGAATTTTGAGAGAAACAATGATTTAATTAAGCAGCAAGACTGGCGGCAGTCTCCATTATCTTTTAATAACCTTCTGGGGAGTCATTAAGCGTATCAAAGGAGAACAAAACAGATTGAAAACAGCAACCTTTTACAAATAAGACTTCCACCATTCTGTCTCTTTTCACTTTGTCTATCCCTTTCGTGCATACAAAGAGAATGTCAAGTGAAAGTCAATGGACCAGTTTGCAGTCTTATCAAGCCTACATTGTTTGTAAATCTGGGACATCTTCAAACACCCATGCCGATAATTTCCTCAATAGAAGAGAATATGTGTAAGTCAGGTTCAACTGTGAAGTCCTTGGTGCCTTCTGAGCTGGGTTGTTTTCTTCAAAACTTCATTACTCAACTAAGTATCATCTTCAGTGCTAGAAAAGAGTGGGATTTCTTCTCTGTTTATATAAGGTGGCTTTCCCTGTCAATATTAGGGAGAATGTTCTTTTCTTCTTGGTAGTTTCTTGAGTACGTTGTTGTTTACTGTTTGATTATTTTACCTTAGATGGTAATTCCTTGATTGGAATATTGTTTACTGCTTAATTGGTGGTCTGGTATTAATCCTGGTGTTAATCCATGTTTATCTGGGTGTTGAATGCTAGTGAGGTCTTTTTGTTTTCTTTTTAGCATTGTCTGTTTTGAATTGTCTGTAAATGTTGTTTATATCTATGTGCCTATTGATGGCTGATTTGTCTGAGTGCATATTCAAATATAACAAATACCTTGAATCACGGATCTCATCAACCTCTGCCTTACTACGAACCTTTGGTTTGAACAACAAATCTACCAACAAATCAGAGCAACACCCATCGGATCACCACTCTCAGGAATTATAGCAGAGACAGAAACAGTAAACAACAAGCCAATTAGGGTACTACCAAGAATGAAGCCACACTGCTACCAACACTGACAAGGAAAGCCACTGTATATAAACAGAGAGTAAACTCAATTCCTTTCTAGTACTGAAGAAGTTACCTACCTGGTTGGGTGATAAAACATTTGCAAGAAAATATTCAAATTCAGAGAGTACCAAGGACTGTGGTATTTTTTCCTCATAATACAAAAGTTATTTCATAAGTTGTCATCAGCCTAAGGATTTCTTCAATTTATTCAAATATTTTTTCACGAAAGCTACTTCCTGGCATTTGAAGACTAATATTGAACTAAAAATATCTGCTAACATTCTTCTAGTACCAATGATAGCTCAGTATTTCTCATGCTTCTTTCTGGGGCTAAGGTATAAATATGGAATGGCTCCCGATTTCTGATCTGAGGTTACAATGAGATACAATCTGCCTTGCCATTTCAAGCCTTTTGGATTTTTTTTACCTGTTTTCAACCTATTTCAAAGTTCAATATTGGAAAAATGAAAAGCCTCTTCCTCTAATTTCTGATCAGAACCAAACCAAGATATTTTAGAAACATTATGGACTTCAACTTCCAGACTCCCCTAGAAAACAGGCCTTAGTTTCCTGCAAGAGGAACCTGTATAATGAAAAGTTCCCAGTAGAGTCATTAACTGATGAACCTGCTGCGCATGCGCAGAGCGTTTGTGATGATGTCAGGGAGGGTGGGCGGAGCCTCCCACCACCATTACCGGTTCCCTGAACTGGCCCGAACCAGTAGAATACCACCACTGCATCAGCAGTACCCTTTGCCACCTCCATATAAAGTATATTCAAACAGCACTTCCAATTTAGAGAAGGAATTACATTTATTACCTAAAGACGATTCTTTCAGATAGTTTTCAGATATTTTTAATTGTGACACATTTGGAAAAACTATGTGTTCCTCCTTCCAAAAACGAAGGCACAAACAAGTACTTAATCTGATTTAAATACAGATACAGCTATAAACATTTGAATGATTCTAGTATCCAATTCATCCTTCATCAAATTAACATTTGATTTCTGGAAGAAACATCACTGGAAATCATCTGAAAGTGGTACAGTGTTTTAAAGGTGAGAAACCGACCGACAATCTGCTATATAAAACAGGCATCCAGAAGTAATGTTTACCTGACCTTAATTCATACAAGTAAGTTACGTAATTATTAAATAATTTCAAGTTACAACTTTCACTTGCAAATGAGCTATCTTTGGCCAAGACGATGAAAATTGATTGGTATACAGCTCACATATCTGAAGGCCAATTTGGTGCAGTGGTTAAGGTGCTGGCCTAGAAACCAGGAGACTGTGAGTTGTAGTCCTGCCTTTGGCATGAAAGCCAGCTGGGTGACTTTTGAGTAGTTACTCTCTCTCCGCCCAATTCAGCTCAGAGGATTGTTGTTGTGGGGAAAATAAGAGGAGGAAGCAATATTGTGTGCATTTGCCATCTTGAGTAACTTATAAATTAATAAAGGTGGGATAAAAGAAAATTTCAAATAAACAAAAATAAATACTTTGTGCACTCTGAATTTATGGCGAGCCAGTTTGGAATAATGGTTAAAGGCACTAAGCTAGAAATCAGGTGGCTGTGAATTCTAGTCCTGCTTTAAGCATGAAACCAGCTGATGACTTTGGGCTAATCACTCTCTCTCTCTCTCTCTCTCTCTCTCTCTCTCTCTCTCTCTCTCTCTCTCTCTCTCTCTCTCAGCCCTAGGAAGAAAGATTATTTTCATAAGATTGTCATGAGTCAAGACTAACTAAAAGGTGCACACATACACACACACAAAATCTGTATCCAGAGGTATCGCTACTGTGGCTGTAGAAACTATTCATCAGTTTTTGTTTTGTCAGTGAGGCTATTTTACCAATCACCCCTGATATTTTTTCCATTGGTATGAAATGGGAAAACCAAACAGAGCAGTATGAAGTCAGGAAAAATAATTTATGTATAATAAAGCATCAGAAAATCGATCCAAAGCCGTACTTGCACAATTCCTTTATTAAGCCCAATCAAAATGATAGCAAGGGGTGTGCAAGCTTTCAAGGTCACCAATTTTCAGGTTCTCTTCCTTCTGCAGAATATTCTGGGGGACTTGGCAACTCACACGCTCTTTTCTGTCATTGCAGTTTAACCTGATAAAGGTATTAACCAGCTGTACGTTTTGGATTTATTTTTTGTGACATATTATTTTCAGAAAAATCAAATTCATTTGGAAATATTACCAAGGAAAATTGGCCTCGGATCATGCTAGCATTCAAGCCTTTCAGGATGTCAGATTTGGAATCGCAGCATTTTTTGTCCCATGAATGACTGGAGTAAGTATAAACGTAACTAACAACCAAACTTGAATAAAGATGATATAGTTCTTAAACCATTCTCACTCTGACTTTCAAAAATATTGAAATCTGAGAGAGGAGGGGTAGAAAGAAGTAGGAGAAGTAGAAGAGAGGAAATGGGAGAGAAGGAGGAGAGGTAGAGAGAGGGAGGAGAGGTAAAGAGAAGGAGGAGAGGTAGAATGGGTGAAGAGGGAAGAAGGGAAGTAGGGAAGGAAAAGGAGAGGGCTGTAAACATTTGGAAGGTGGGATGGTATGAAAGAAACCTTGATTGTAAAATGTTATAAGAAGATTGGAAATGTAAAAAGAGAAAATCTATTATATTTTAAATGGATGAAATATAAAATGTAAAGAGAAAATATGTAATTATATAAATGGAAAATAAAAAAATATATATATAAAAAAAGTATTATTATGTGGATATGTACAGTACAATCATCCTAGGAAGTAAAAACAAAACATTATCGCATAATATTGTAGCTTTCCTTTCATTACTAAGGAACAGAACTATAGAATGACCCAATATCAGTGCAGGAACTGAGATAATTAGGGTTTAAAAGGTAACAAAGCCATTGTCCTTCTAAGTATTGTGTAAGTCAAGGATCCCCAACCCCCAGACTGTGGCCCAATACTGGGCCATGGCCTGTTTCAAATTGGGCTGTGCAAGCGATGGGCAAGCACAAGGAGATGTAAAATTCCAGTCATGCAAGTAAGGCGTTTGTGTTTGCTTGTGAAGCTGCATTTGTGAAGCTTCGTCTGCAAGCAGAAGCGCCCCCTGCTTGTGTGCTCTATGCTTGCGTGAGTTGAGCTTCACGCACAAGTGCAAGCACCCTCTTCTCATGCACAAAGCTCCATTCATGCAAGTGGAGGGCACATGCGTGTGCGCATGCCACTCATATGCTCTCCTCCCCATGCCGGACTGCCAAGGTGGAAAGGTTGAGAACCGCTTGTGTAAGTCATGTGCATGTATATTGATTTGTCATTTACACATACCTTGTGACAAAATTCTGGAACTTGATCCACTCTAACTGCATTAGGGCACTAAAAGGTCGAATGAGGGATGATTGGTACTATATTGATTTAAGAAATTTAGATTATGTATCTTCTTATAGATACACAACTGACTTTCATAAAGCAAAACAACTAGATCTTCAGCCTTGAATAATTCAATTGCAGCTTAGTCAAACTATTCCCATGTCACTTTGCAAATTTAATAGCAACTAGAAATGCTTTGAGGGCTTTTGTAGATACTGTAATGCTTTTTCTTGATTTTCCCAAAAGGTAAAAGATTAAAAATAAATGGCCAAATCTGTAAAGAATTTCACCTACTCAATAATTCTACTGGAGGAAGAAGCATAAATTATTAGTGCTATGCTTATGACACTACTCTGATAGTTGAAAATGCAAATGATTTGCAAGCTCTAGTAATGAAAGTCAAGGAGCAAGGAGCACAGTGAAAAAATAGGACTACAATTAAATGAAAGAATGCAAGCTAATTATAACAGGTTCAGAAATGAGTCTGAGAAGTGACAATAAATATATTGAAGTGCTGGATAGCTTCTGACTATTTAGATTGATTATTAACAGTGAAGGAACCAGCAGTCAACAGACTATCATATGGTAGAGGAGGAATCAATGATGTGGAAAAGATTTCAGATATCATAACTTGTGTATATAAAGATCAGAGTTGTGCAGAGAACAGTTTTCCTCATGACACTTTATGGAAGTGACAGTTGAACTTTGAAGAGTCAGAATAAAAATAATGTTTATGGTTTTTGAAGTTTGGTGTTAGAGAACATTCCTGAAAATACCATCAATAGTGAGGAAAATTAATGGATAACAGAATAAATAAATCCAGTGTTTTAATTCAAGGCAAATAACCAAATTATCAATATTTTGGATAACTATCCAAAGACGTAGCTCTCCAGAGAAATCTATAATGCTGAGAAAAATGGAAGGAAAAAGAAAAGGATGATCAGTAACAAAGTGTTCCACCACAATTCCATCCTTTCATTTCATCAGAAGATGGCATAAGAGATTTATTTGTACTCATACGTGGCTTCCTGCATTCCTGTGTGTGTGTGTGTGAGAGAGAGAGAGAGAGAGAGAGGGAGGGGGTGGGGGGACAGAGAGCCAGAAAGGGAGAGAGAGAGATGAGTGGGCATGGAGATAGAAATCGTGTTTTTCTTTCTGAAAAACTACAGCTTGTGTTTATTTATTTATTTAGAAATTTTATATTGCCGCCTATCTGCACATGACGACTCAAGGCACTTTACAGGAATATAAAAACATCAGAACTAATAAAATAAAATAATCAAATAATAAATTAATAATAGAGTAGCCCCCCACATGCACACCTGGCAATAACACATCGCACAAACCATTTAATTGGCTCCATCCTGCTCTGAGTTGCCCAGGCCCCTGGCAGAACCAGGTGTTCAGCACCTACCGGAAAAGTGTTAGAGTGGGGGCCATTCTAATCTCTGGGGGAATGATGTTCCAGAGAGAGGGTTGCCATGTGGAGCCACCACGGAGAAGGCCCTTCTTCTGGGTCCCATCAGGTTTATCTCCCTAGAGGATGGGACCCGCAACATTCCTTGCCTCCCTGCTCTAATGGGTCAGGTAGATGTGACTGGCAAGAGACGGTCCCTCAGATAACTTGGTCCCAAGCCATGAAGGGCTTTAAAGGTGACAACCAGCACCTTGAATTGCACCTGGAAGCAAATCAGCAGCTCCTGCAGGAGAGGCGATATATGTACACGCCCAGGTCTGTACAAAATCATGTGGGCCGCTGCATTTTGCACCAATTGGAGCTTCTGGTTGCTGTTCAATGTTCAATGTACCTCATTATTGCCAGTTTTGAAGATAGTTGCCATCAGGTGATCTCCATGCCTTCTGATATGTATTATTAGCACTGTAAACTAGTCAATAAAGATCTTATTTCCTTAAATTTGCTTAAATTTTACAAAATTATTTGATGGATAGATAGCCCACAGGTGGATAGTAAGTCAATGATTGTAATTGGGTAGGGGCTTTATTTTACTGTCTTATGGTCCATGATTGCAGTAAATTCAGTTTTTCATTCCTAAAACACTCCACCGTGGACTTTAAGGCAACTGCTGTTGATCAGTGGCCAGCTCAGCCTGGAATAAGACAGCACTCATTGGCACGATGATCAAGGACAGAAAAGCTGATCTAGTTTAGTTTCACTGAGTTTTTGTTGAGCTAGTGTGAGAATGTGTATGCATATCTGACTCAGTTCTGCGCAGCTGAGTATTTGGTACAGCATTGAGGATGACAAATGTCAAAACAGTCATTCAGAGATCACTCTCAAAGAAGCTCAAGAGACACGAGAACCCATGGTTTGGATCACATTTGGAATCAATCAACAATTATCAGATTTCCAACAGTTACGGCTTCATGGTTGGTTGTGATTTGTCTGATATTTCCACAAAGTCCACAAAGATTTATGCTCTGGATTCCTGTTTAATATCAAAGTGGTCCCCAAAAAGATCATTCTAGGTAGATGGATGGCATAGCTTAAGAGTGAGGCTTTCGAAAAGATCCAATATAAATAATTGATTGGCTCTGGCTTGACCTTATTCTATAGGGTTAGTTCAAACACTAATTAAAAATGTACACATCTCTCTCCGCTTGGTGGAAGAAAAGTTTAATTGCTGTTGAATGTTACGCCAGCAGCTGGATAGAAAACCCCGTTTTATATATATCTAAGAGCGAGGGCTGGTGCAAAGAAGACTCTGGCGAACCGCAAGCCTAAACCGACCAATTTGGCTACTAAACTTCCACCAAGAAATCACTTCGTTCCTTACACGTTAACGCGGCTGCTAGTTCACGCATGCGCAAGAGGCCGCCGTTCTCCCCACGTGGGCCGCCTTGTGTACAGTACTCTTTTGTCTTCGCTTTTTTTTTACCTTTCGACGAAGGCCCTCCTTTCCGAGGACGAAAGGCGGTGGAATTACGAAATGTTTATTGGTTCTTATTCGCCCAGCTGATCAAAAAGCGTGTTCTTGATTGGGTGGTTTGAGTGACGTCGTCCCTCTTTAGTCTGTAGGCCGGCTTGCTGCTCTCCTTCTCCGGGCGGTGAGTGAAGGCGGTTCCGGGCGCGGAATGGACCGTAGCAGTTGGTGAGGAAGCGCGGCTTCGTGGTTGTTGGTCTGGGTTGGGGCGGGGAGGCGAGCCTTTAGCCCGGCGCCGCTAGTTGCCCGGAAGTCCCTCTTTTGATGGTTGGAGGGTCCTAAAGGATCAGCAGCGATCGGTGAACCTCTCTTTTTTCATCAGCCTCTCCCAGTTGAACGGGGGACAAAGTGGTTTTAGTAGTAGACCAAGTTTCCAAAGCGTCCAGGTCTCATGGCCGTCTATCTCTAGGTATTATATGCCAGCGAAGGAGGAAAGAAGAGGGCTATTGTTGTCAGTGGCCCTTCCTTGGGGCCATCAGTCTGAATAAACAGGATCTGCTTTGGTTTTAATCATTGCACAATAGAGGGCAGGAAGCCTTTCTAATGGCTGAGAAGGAGGAAAGTGTAGGAGAGGAGTTTCGCCAGGTGCAGGATTTTCCGCTCATGGCATGTTGAAACTTGCCAAAATATCCTAGCACTGCACTGTTCTGGGCAGAGAGCTCGGATTGTCATTCCTGGGATCTGTTGGAGCTGCTCTCCCAGCTTAGGAATCACAGCCCTGAAGGCTCCAACCACGACTGGGACCGCTTTGGCCTTTACCAGGGAGTCCTCGCCTTACGACCGCTACTGAGCCCAGTTCTGTTGCTAAGTGAAACGTTTGTTAAGTGACTTTGCCCCATTTTACGATCGTTCTTGCTGCAGTTAAGTGAATCACTGTGGTTGTTAAATGAGTCAAACTGTTGTTAAATGAATCTGGCTTCGCCATTGACTTTACTTATCAGAAGGTTGCAAAAGGGGATTATGTAATCCCGGGACCCTGCAACCGTCCTAAATATGAGTCAGTTGCCAAGCATCTGAATTTGGATCACACGACGATGGGGAATGCTACAACGGTCACAAGTGTGGAAATTGGTCATAAGTCACTTTTGCCAGTGCCGTTAAACCTTGAACGGTCACTAAATGAACTGTTGTAAGTCAAGGACTACATGTATTTTCCACATTCTCTCTACGTCCTCCTTCAGGCCCTGATACTTCTCCAGCTTCTCATACTCCTTGCTCCTGATGTTGCTGTCACTTGGCACTGCTACATCTATCACCACCACTGTCTTCTGGTCTTTGTCTACTACCACAAGGTCTTGATTGGCCAGTACTTGCCTGTCTGTCCCAAATTCAGTCTTCCCCTGCCATAGAATAAGTTATTGGTAGGGTGAGTTATGAGTTCTTATTTCTTCTTAGTTCAGATGTTTTGAAAGAAAGGGATGATATAAACTTTTTGAAAGAAAGGGAGGATTATAAAGAAAGTAAAGTTTCTTGCAAATCCATGATAAAAATATAAGTTGAATGGTAAACGTAGAAACCTAATTTCTAAGATCTGTGATCCCTAAATTGTTGATATATCCATCAATGCTTCCCATGATTTTTAGGTGTGAAAAATGCACCCAGGACATTTGTCGACGCAAGAGTATAAGATGAGAAATCAGGAAGGAATAAATTATCCCATAAGTGATAAACTATGCAGTCTTTTTAATGAAGGTTCATTGATTGTAGGTGTAGAGTAGATACATAGATAATATTCATGTAGCTGCAAATAGGTCATCTGGTTACTGGCACAGCATGAAATATACTCTTATCTGAGTTCTACAGCATCACCAAACAGGAAATGCCCGCAAAAGTCCCAATATATTTCTAGTAGCAGTCAATTGCTATTTGGTATCTATTGTAAATTCAATTCAATTAAAATTCTTATTTTAGAATTATATCCCATTTTATGACTAGTGGTAATTAACTATAAAATCCTTATTCTTGGACTTAAATACTTACATTTACTTTTGATTGTCCTGTCTCCTGTCTGTGACCTCTCTTCCAAATTATTACAGTTGTGTATACATTTATGCTTCATCTTCCCAAGAAATTAGATTGATGAGAATGCAACAAAGTGTTTTGAATACCATAAAACTGATAGAGATTAAATAAATATTGGAAATTATTCAATGAAAATTCAAAATGATTTTTATTCAGGCTATTTGGTGTGTTTCCTTTGGAAATCTTGAATATTTATAGAGGAGCCCTGTACTGGTAGACTGTGACTTACGACCATAATTGAGCCTCAAATTTCCTTTGCTAAGCAAGATAGTTTTAAGTGAGTTTTGCCCTATTTTACAACCTGTCTTGCCACAGTTGTTAAGTTAGGAAAATGGTTCTTAAGTGAATCTGGCTTCCTCATTGACTTTGCTGATCAGAAGCTTGCAAAGAGTGATCACACATGACCCTGGGACACTGCAACCATCCCAAATACAGACGAATTGCCAAGTGTCCAAATTTTGATCACATGATGACGGGGATGCTGCAGTAGCCATATGTGTGAAAATTGGTCCTAAGCCACTTTTATCAATGCCATTGTAACTTCCAACAGTCACTAAATGAATGGTTGTAAATTGAGAAATACCTGTATGTAACAGTGAGTTGGGATGAATGGCAGTTTTCACCAGTGTCTTACCATTTACTTTACCAATAATAATGATATATTTTCTTGGTCCCTAAAGCAGCAGTATCAATCTGCAAGATATCTACGAATCCCATGGCTTGTGAAACTAAAAAATAGAATTGTTAAGTATGGAGCTAGGAAACAAAATAGTGAAGTTTATGCATGTTTAGTGGACACAGAATGCCAAAATATTCATTGACAATTCAGAAATTGGGAAATAGAAAATTGATGATGGGAGAAGATTGGAATAGAGTATGAATTCCAAAGGAAGGATACTACAGTATGAAACTTTTTTTAGCAGGTTTTCTTGTAATTATGTAACTTTCAAGAAGATCAGGGCAATGAATAGGTGATAAAGCTAGCATGATTTTTTTGGTATCAATTCAAATCTTTTTTGGGCAATAGAAATATTAGAGCTTCAGCAATATGGCCTTACACCAATTTTGAGAACTTAATACCTTATTATTTATAACAACCAAAAGAAAAGATATAAAAATATATAGGTTATTGATAGCAGTTATGGAAGCCGAGTCACTACAGCTTCAATGCAAGAATTTCAGTGGAATGTCATACATTGTTGACATTGGATTCCTATTTAACTGGCACATATGTATCAAAATTATCCTTCCAGATGTTGGGGAGGTTGTCAAAAAAAGGGTCATTTTCTTCATTTCTGGTGATCATATGAAAAAGTTATATCTCCTCAGTGAAAATTTTTTGGAGAGATAAGTATCACTAAACTTAAATGCTGTCCAGAGTTAGACTTATTGCATTTATTTATAGGATCAAACCATAAGCTTAAAAAGCTTTCATTTTATTAGCTAAAGCAATAATTTTGCAACATTGGAAAATGTTAGGTAACATAACAATTGAATAGGGGATTAACACATTCTCTTCAATTGCCACATTAGAAAAAATTGCAGATATAGTAAGACTTCAGAAGCAGGGCCTACAATTTTATCAAATTTTGGTTGGAGATAATAATAATTAGATGTATCTTTATAGATAGTAAATTTTCACATGTATATTGCCGTCTCTTAAAATTGTAGGTTGTTTTTGTATTTTCTATATCCCTTTTCTTTATATTATTTTGGATTTATGTACTAGTACTGGTTGAAATAAAAAAAAGTATAGTAAAATGTATGCAATTTACCATTTTAAATTTGCAGAGGTTTCTTTTAAATACTCATTTTATTTTCTATTGCATGAATTGAATAATATACATGGCCAGTTTTTAAAATTAATTTTATGTCATTTTCTTTTCATAGGACCTTACTATGGCAAACAAACTTTACATAAGTTTTCTTCACTTACTTTCCACATTCTTGTTTTGTGATGCTTCCTACCCTAGCTTGGAACCAGCCACAATTTCACAAACTACAGAGAAACTCACTCCTGAGAAGGCAGCTGGTATTAATATTAGTTTAGCTTTATGTAGACAGAAACATCATCTTCAGGATCTCTTCTCTCGTTATGGGGAGAACAATACATTGAATTTTGAAGGGTTTAAAAAATTGCTACACAGCATAGGCATTGAGAAAGTGAAAAGAATAGATCACAATCATTACCACCATCATCACAATCATGCTACACTTGGGACAGACTCTGACAAAACCTATTGTCCAAATGATGAATCAGGTGATGGCAGCAAAAGGTTTTGGGATAACCCAGCAAAAGATGTGCCTAGAACAGAGAATATGGAGGACCACCAGCAAGAATCCATGGATAACAAGAGTACAACCGTTGCTGTAACAACAGCTACCTACACCACAACTACAGAGAGTAACCCTTTGCTACAACCCTCAGAAACTGCAGATTTGTCAGCACATGTAGGCTTTGTCAGCCCCAATCCCAGCACTATTCTAGACAGCAGCAGTAATGTAAGTTTTTAAATTGAAAAACAAAGGAATCACTTGTTTTTGTGAGGAGGTCCCCTGTGTTCTAAAATTAGCAAACAAAATTACACTAAATATATTTGGAAAGAGGCTTTAAAAAAAAAAGACATTTGATATAAGATTCTATCCTTTTAAAACCTTAATAATTTAGTTACCTCTTTAGTTTGTGGGCGTTCTACACTGTTATTCCATTTCCAAATAAAATGCCATCTAAGAGTTGGTTCAGATGTTTTTACATATGATAATCATGCAAAGGGTTGCATGCTGAAGTTCCCTTTGTTCATCAGTATTTTAATCTTGCTCTTTGAAAAATAAACAAGGTTCTTGACCACTGGATTTATTTTCCTTGTAATACATTTCTGAAGCATTTTAAATTGAACAATCCAGTTTGGGATTGTGCTGTCATTGAGATTTGATCTGATTCTAACCTAATGAATAGCTTTCTTCAACCTTGTCATGCTCACATTTAAATTAAATGTATTAATTCTTACATGCCTGCAATTTGTGTTCTTTCTGAGTGTACTGAAATGTTTATATATCTATCAAAGATATACCGGTATATAGGGGAAAAAATCCTAAATTACGTAACTGGTTTATTAGCTCATGGATAAAAGCAGTTTCCATGTGGTCTGCTTTGCTTATAATTCATGTGTGAAACTTTAAAATGGAAATCTTGGAAACTTCAAGTATAGCTTGGATAAGAACACTCATCATTATCCCTACCGTTAAAGAATGTGGGAACTTTTTGGTTACATGGATTACTTAAATAGAAAAAAGATAATTGTATTGAGTAGCTTTGCCAGTCCCACCCTGGACTTCTGAAAGTTATCAATCTTCTACCTTTTGAAGATTGTACACTTACATTAGTAATTTTGACATATTGGTCCATAATGGAAGAAAGCTCTGTATCCATCAGTGTTGCAAAAACTTACCTGATGCTTGTTTATAAATTTATAAAGTCTGTCTGTAACCTAGGGGTGCTTTTGGATTGAAAAGATTTGCCAGTGATAAAACTGTTGTCTAGGGGATGTCCAGTTACCAAAAGTAATGCAATCTTCATGTACTTCATTTTAATATTTATAAAATTAGTTTGGCAGATTTAAAAAAAAAATGCATTTAGCTATATTGTTTTCCTATAGTACAAGCCATGTTTTTGAAGATAGTTGTGAAATACAAAAATGCATTGGCTCTATGATGCTATAAAGTAATCCAATGTAATAACTTTGATGCATTTTTAGCTTTTAAAAAAAAACACTTGCCTTATCATGGTTTGTCAGTTGAAGAAAAGCTGCTATGTTTTGAAACTATGTCTCTTAATGTGTATATTTTTCTAACACTTTTTTCCATAGTGCTTTAATACATCAGAAATGATGCTTTTCCATGGAATAAGTACTCAAGCGTCTTTGACAGCCATAGAATTTAGCTATCTTTGTCCAGCTATAATTAACCAGATTGATGGTAGAAACTGTATAATTCATGCAGCAAGTGAAAAAGCTGAAACAGCTCCAAAAACATATTCACTGCAAGTTGGTGAGTTTGATGGCGGATTTTCCATTTAATATTTCTACTTTCTTTTGTTTTTGATGGTGTAATACATTCTTATTCCAGGAGTGGCTTTATTTTGGCTGAATTATCTGAATCAAAACATTTGTATTTTTTATCTCAAGGAATAAGTCTTTTTTATAAATGGCAACAAACCATATAAAAATCCTACTGATCTTCCAGGTTAGAAAATTATTTTAGCTAGTCACCAAAATGGAAGAAAGCTGTTATTTAATAAAGAATGTATGTCTGAATCTTTTCTTTTCAGCTTGGATTGGTGGCTTTATATCCATTTCCATTATCAGTTTTCTTTCATTACTGGGTGTTATACTGGTGCCACTTATGAATCGTGTGTTTTTCAAGTTCCTCTTAAGTTTCCTGGTGGCATTAGCAGTTGGAACTCTAAGCGGAGATGCTCTTTTACATCTCCTTCCACATGTAAGTACATTGTTTTTTTCTATTAATAGTGCATATGTTCCTTTGAAGCACAGCAGTGCTCTTTGGTCAGTGGAAGCCTGTAAGTAGAAAAAGGGCACATAATGAAACAAAAGCAGTTAATCTGATGACCTTGTGTTGTCCATCATCTTTTAAATCTCCCCTGCATTAGATGCATTTTTCTTAACAATGTTAGAGCTAAAGTAAATGTACTACTAATGATGTGAATATAGTGTACTCACACAGCTTTATGCCAGCTTTTAGGAAGGGGATGAAGCAACTGCAGGACAATGCGAAAGGGGGAGTTTGGCCAGCTCTGGTCCTGCTGAAAAACACTATTCACTCCCAGAGGAAATATTGCTTGGGTATCATCCTTATTATTTGTATTTTAAAACACATTATTTCATCAGCTCTTTGGTGGATTTGACTATAGGTATGAAGTAAGAAAAACACATACCGTATTTTTCGGAGTATAAGATGCACCTTCCCACCTACCCCCCAAACAGGGTGGAAATGTTGGTGCGTTTTACATAACAAATACAGCAATTTTGGCCTCCTGAAGCCCCACCCCTGCATCCCATTTTAATGAAAAATGGGCCCATTTTGTGCAAAAACAAGGTACGTAGAAGGTTTGGGAGGCTTGCAGACTGTTTCTGTGGGCTGGGGGGAAGGCAAAAACGCCCGTGTTTTTGCAAAAAATGGGCCTTTTTCATCTGTGTTTCACAAAAATGAGGCCAATTAAAAATAATAAACATGGAT
>JANHFT010004826.1:217882-229267 GCA_032467955.1 Pseudoxenodon macrops
TGAAGAAGCTTCTTGGATGCGAAGCGAACCATTTTCAAAGAAAAAACAAGAAAGTCCAGTTGCCTCCTCAAAAAGCACCTTTGGGATAACCATGGCCTGGATGACTGAGAATCTCTACAGACCTTAAATGAGCTAAGGTTTACACTAACCAGACCTCTCATATATTCTGCATCTGTATAATCAAGCTGTCTTTCTTCCCATTTATTCATCCCAATCTAAAGCCTAGATCATTCTACCCTGTTTGCATTTGATAAAGTGAGATGTAAAACGTTAGCTCATGAAGCCTTTGTCTCTTGATAAAATTTGTTAGTCAAAAAAGCTGTTGCTTTCTGATTCCCAGGCTAAAGTATTGTAAATAATTAAACAGAAAAAGAAATCCTAAAATTGCAGCATGATATGATGTTTGCAGACACATGGATGCATATAATGAAGGCAGGTAGAACCATAATGAAGTTGCATAGTATCCCTTCCATGATACTGTGCACATTGTTGTTTTAAAGACATGTATGTCATGCTTCCATTTTTATTAGCAATCACTGATTGTATAGCATGGTGCGTTTATGCAATGGCATAGCACAACCACAAAAACTTTGGTATATCTAATTTTTATGTTCACAATAGCTATCAAATGGTTCTGTTATTTCTAACCAACCAGGTAATTTATTTTTTTGCGCTTTATGTTAAATATATTGTATTCTTTTACCAAATTTATATTTGTATTATACTAAAACTAGAATTACAAATATAAATATATTATTGATCACTTGTTCCAGCAATTATAAAGAACTTTTCAAAATGCATGACACTCATTATCTTATTGATAACAGATTGGCTTACAATGGGATAAAAATGGGAATATCCACTATAGGAGTCAAGTGATGGAATTCATCCTGCTCCAAATGCTCCCTGAAAGAGTTCAGTTTTCACAACCATTTGGAAATATAACAGGACACATTAATCTGTGTGGGTTTGGCTACAGACATATTGGCTGCAATTGAAAACACTATGTACTATCCCGTGCTCCCTTAACCTCACAAAAATGAGGAACTGCTAGTCATTTCTTTCAGGTGGCATTCACTAAGTCAATTTTACTCAGAGAAAGCAAGTCTGAAGGAGCCAAGTGAAGATTGACAAAGCTTGTATAAATGCAGACCATGGTAATAAAATGTTCTATGACATACAAAAATTTGTGCTGTATTGTTTTACCTTTCTCATTACTTGGTATATTTAACACCATAGAATAAATTAAAAGTAGTACTGTAGTGGTAATTATTTGAGGAAACAAGGAGACATTAGTCTATGTATCAGAATTAAGTATATGGTTTGTTTTTCATTATTGAGTCTGAGTATTCCTGTAAATATGATTCTTGAGATAATTTGCTGGTGATTCATGCATGTGGTTGTTATCCTTATTATCACCTTCTGATTCTTTTTAAAGAACTGCAATTATAGAACTGAATAATTCTTTTGGAGATTTTGTGAATAAAAATGATAACATAGTTGTAAAAATTGTAATAATAAGATCAAAATCAAAATCTGTTTTGGATATTTATAGTTGATTTTACATTCAGTAGTCCTGCTAGCCACATAACTACAGAAGTGTCTTTGAACTAAGAAATGGAGATGAGCACTACCTCCTAGAGTCACACATGACTGGACAGGGGAAACATTTACCTTTATTTATTTGAACTATCTTTAATATTAGTTGCAATGGAGAAATGAGAGGCAATCAGAGTAGAGCTATTTGGTTCTAGATTTTAGAGCTTTATTAGTTTGTCAAGAATATTTGTTCCTGTGATAGAACCTACATGGCTACACATTAGCTATTATGAAATCTAAAAACTATAGGATAATTACTGATACTATATCCATAATTTTGACATGAATCCTGGCAGACTATTGCAAACAAGGAATATATACACTTACCCATCAAGTACCTTTCCCCCCTTTGTTCTAAAGTGTATAGTTTAAATATAGACCCTTAATATGCCCTAAAGATACAGGTAGTCCAATACAACCAAAGGACATCCAGTTGGGAAAGACTGGGTAAGAAAATTCATTACTGCGGCTGTTCCATCCTAAGGACTGATTATGCAGTCCTAATGTATTACGGTATATTAGGTTTTTTTAGTTAATGGCTGTGGAAACTATATCATTGGAGATATTTTTTCTTTCATATATTTGTTCAGCATTGAAGAATATTTTTTCAAATGGGAAAACATTACTTTCTTTAAATAATTCATAGACACTGCTTTTGTTCTGTTTTCTGTAAGCTTTCTTTATTGTCTAGGAGGTGAAAAAAATGTCATATGAACAATAAGGAACAGTCATAAACTGCAACAAAAACTGTAGGGAGAATTGCTTGAATAATAAAGAGTGGGTTGTGAATAAAGTCATTATACTATTGTTTCTTCACCATTATACAACCCCTGAATCGATGGTGCTTTATCATTGGTCCTTAGGCTGATGATTTTTATTCTGTTCCATTTCAGAATTTGGTGTTCACTTGGCAGAGTTAACTGTAGATCCCCAAGGAGCACTGGCTATTCGTCAGGTCAGTCATTCCAAATGATCAGTTCAACAGATTTAAACAATTTATATATTGAGCAATTTTCTGTATATTAGTGTGGTATGCTAATAGCTAATGCTGGGTAGAATGAGTTGATTTCTTTGCACTATAGGTCCAATCTGGGCAACCAATGTCCAAACAAATGTACAAAGCTGTTTTAACTTGGAAAACTATCTTTCTAATAAAATAAAAAATAAAGCTTGATGGCCACACATCTCACAATAGTCTTAACCATTTAAAAGGCAATGCCCAAGATAAAAGAAAAATAACTCATACAAAGAGCTCTGCCAATAGAGCTTACCTAACCTCCTCGGTCAAATGCTTTATGGGAAGTTAACAAGGCCATGCGGCTTTTCTGGAGGTTCCACAAGACAAATACAAGGAAGGCACAACTCCTACATCCAACATAATGGCACTGTTGATGGAAGAGACCTGGAACTTTCCCTGTTAAATCTGGTGGGGTGAGCAGAAACAATGGGAGATAGGCAATCCCACAAATAGTCTGGCCCAGACTATGCTGGCATTGCTCAGGAGTCAGTTTCCAGAAAGCTTTGTTTAAACTTAGTGTAACTCAGTTATGTGACATACTTAAGACTTTCTTGAATTAGAATTGGCAGGCCGGAGTGAATACATTAGTTCACATTTAAATGGTTAAAGTAAAATTAAATAAACTAGCCTTAAATATGTGGTTACATTTCATTACAGTAAAAAAGTCTTAATGTAAAGTCAATCATATTAAAATACAGATGTGAGACAATTGCTATCAATAGAGTTTAAGGATAGGAATATTCTTGCATTTAAAATATGTACTGAAGAATTAAAGCATAATTTAAACTAAATTCAATAAAAAAAATTGCATGTATTCGTAAAATGTTTCTTGTCTCTGTCAGTTTCAAGTTATATCTTGCTTTATGATATGAAGTCTCCTGGGCAGGTATAATTTGTTAAATAATGACTAATATTTACTTTAGAACTTAAAAGCAGCATTCCTCTGTAACTGAAACCAGTTGTGTCTGTTCTTTGAATTTTTGAAGAGATGAAAGATCATAAGAAATGATAAATCTGAGAATCTTTATTCTGTTTTTTATTCACAGCTGGCATCTGTAATTTTGAAACAATATGTGGAAACTCATTGGTGCTCCCAATCAGACAAGTTTAGACCTCCTGAAACTACAGAAAGGGTAATGCCTGTTTTTAAAAACTCTATTATACAATACCCAAGTTTAGAACAACTTTAGAACAACTTAGAAACTGTATTTCCTTTTTATGCAATTTAAAGGACATTTAAAGTCAGAGAGCAATGTTTCCTTAGGACACATTTTTCCAGATATTTAATAGTCTTTGATTAGTAATGAGATGGCCCCTGTAGATATTGCTGTTCTGTGTGGACAAAGATTGTTTCTAAGTTCATCTCTTTTTTTTCTCCATAGGCAAAAGCTGCCATTAGGGAACTGCTGCCCAATGGATTGAGGGAATCAATTAGCAAAGTTCGTTCAAGCGTTGCTTATGCAGTTTCAGCAATTGCACATTGGGACTGGCCTGAAGCTTGGCCTGAGCTTTTTAATCTCTTGATGGAAATGCTGGTCAGTGGAGATCTAAATGCAGTGCATGGAGCTATGCGAGTGCTTACAGGTATTTTTGTGTTATATGCTTTTAACTGGATAGTTCTACTACTTTGGCTTGGCTTTTTGCTTTGATTTTTAAGATAGAAAATATTTCCTACTTTAATATAGGTGTAGTAGAAGTACAGAGTACACAGCGTTTTAATATAAACAAAGATTTTCAATCCTCTCCCCTTTTATAAAAGTTGTGCAATATTGGGGTATAATAATTAACAAAATATGTCATTCCATTAAATCATTAGGAAATATTGTAGACATTCACTAATTCATCATTAGAAATCCAGTGTGACATGATCTTTATTTCTGTAAGTATTGACATTGAAACAAAAGAAAAATTGCACTAGAATGCTAGAAAACTCTGCCTCTGTTGGATCACATTGTGTCATTTTTATCTCAGGGATGGGAAACTTTCAAATGATTACGACACAATTTGGCCAAAATACTATATTTCATTTTTTTCTTTTCAGATTTAAAAGATTAGAAGTGGAATAGAAAGCTCTGTGTGTGTGTGTGTCTTAAATTCTTAAAAAATAGTTATTTGGAACAAGTTGTTGAGGGGAGGGGAGAATGGAGAGCCTCCTGTTTTTCCTTAATTTAGGAAGGAACAAAAAAAAATTGCCTTTGAAATTTTACTAGATTTTATCAGGGTGTTCTCAGGTGTTAATGGGCTATATGAAGCTTCAATGTTATAGGTTAACTACCCATGATATGCTTGTTTAGTGGTTTTTAAAAAAAAACAATGTCTCAGGTTATATCAGTAGAAGTTATACATGTTAAAAATTGTATCTAAGAATCCAGAGTGAATGACAACTACTGATGATAATGGTTCATAGACTGAAGTTCCTAGACCTGAGAATGTTCATATCAAATATACTAGTTTGTGTAAATCTGTTTTACTTTAACCAGGTAGCTGAGGAATATAAGAGAATAGTTTCAACGTACCTTTGTGTAACAGAGTCAATACATAATAATAAATTATGGATATATGTCTAGTTCTCATGAGGCAGATAATCAGTTCAGTTAGAAATATTTAACCTGGCTATATGTATAAATGTATAATGTATAAATGTATGAAGATAGATTTGAACCATATGACCCTCCATCTATAATTTCAAATAATGGAGCCTAGAAATAAAATAGATTTGTTATTTAGAAGAGCTAGACTATAAACAAGGGAAACTTTTATTCTTTTCTTTGTCTATTTGGGCATCAGTGTACTGTTAAAAAGGGACATGGTGGCTCAGTGACTAAGATACTGAGTTTGTTGATCAGAAGGTTGTTATTCAGCAGTTTGAATTCCTAGCGCCACGTAACGGAGTGAGCTCGTGTTACTTGTCCCAGCTTCTGCCAACCTAGCAGTTCGAAAGCACGTAAAAAATGCAAGTAGAAAAATAGGAACCACTTTGAAGGGAAGGTAACAGTGCTCCATGCGCCTTCGGCGTTTAGTCATGCTGTCCATATGACCATGGAGAACATCTTCGGACAGCGCTGACTCTTTGGCTTTGAAACAGAGATGTGCCGGAAACAACTAGCATGCATGTGCAGGGGGGAACCTTTACCTTTAATGCTGATATATTACTATATGGCTTTACTGATTTTTGCTTTAGTCTTTTTTAAAAACTTGCTGCTGGTGTCTGGAGAAGTCCTCTGAACCACAGATCAGGAAGGTTTTGTTCCCTAATAACCTGTGGCATGTTGTATTTCTGAAAGAAGAATTTCAGTTCTTTAAAATCAAGTATAGGGCACTCGGTATTCAAAACACACACACTGTATCCTATTTATCATTGTATCCTACTCGTTGCATCTGAAACAATTGAGTAAATTTCAGGCTTATGAAATGCAGGTTGAATGGGCAACTATAGCAATCCAAGATTATGTTTTACTGAAGACAAATCAAGTAAAGTTTTCTTGAAATCCTGCCTGTTCTTCAAGTTTTGAAAGACAGAGAATGTGTTGAAATGTTCCTTCCTACCCTTCTCACCATGAAAAACTGCACTGGGGAAACTGTCTCCGACTTAGTCCTTAGTTCTATTCCTTCTTCAAGAATTATAGACTCCTTGTTGAAAGGGTTATTGTTTGGCTCATCTGGGGAAGCAAAATCCTACACTCACTTTGGTGTCTTTCACCTTGAAAACGAGTGTCTTCATTCAGAAAAAAGGCTGAGGTCAGGGAAGAGCTTGACAATTATGGGATCTTTCCTCCATCACAACAGATATGGATTACAGATAGTCCTCAACTTACAGCTGGTTGTTTAATAACCATTCAAGGTCATGACAGTCTCAGAAAAGATGTTTTATAGCCTGAGCAACACTTCTATAACCATTGTAAAATGCTATGCCACCCCTCTCCCATGGTCATGTGACCATATTTTGAATGCTTGACAATGACTCACATTTACGACCTGTTGCCAAGCACCTTGTGATCATTTGACTGCCATTTGCAATGTTCTCTGCTGGCTTCCCAAGAAAGTCAATGGGAAAGCAAGCAGGAAAGGTTGCAATCTTTTGGCAGGAATACAGCTGAAATCTTGAAGGTGATGGGAGATGTAGTACGGCACCTACAGGTTCCCAGATTTGGAAAGCTTGCTATAGATCATATAGTAATAGGATCGAAGCAAGGCAACTATATTCTGTTACTCCTTGTGCCTCAGCAGTCAAATAGCTGGTGGCAACTTCTTTAAAAAAAATTAACAAACTCAATTTACACTACTTTAGACTTCTCTTGAGAAAAAGACATGATGTAGCCAATTTTAAAAGAAAGTCCTTGAGAAGTAAAGTCTCTGAGCGCTGGGCTATCTCCATAGACATCCAACCAGCAGAGATTTGGCTGGTTGCCTTCCCTGGCTGTCTGCAATAATTACTTTTAAAAGCAAGTTATAGTGTTTGGGAAAGGGATGATTGGGTGGAAAGTAAATATTCCCTGTACATTCAAAGTTATTGTTGCGAATATCATTTGGCCAGAGAGTATCTGTCTTCTGCTTTTCAAATTACTTTGGTGAAGGGAGGGGGAGGAAGAAATACAGGTATATAATAAATACAGATTCTTTTCATTTGGATTTTCATGGGGATTGCAAAGGGAGTGAAGAATGTTGATGTTTATGAACTTCAGAATATGGCAGCCTTGGACGCTGAAACATTTTGTTTCAACAGAATCCAGTTACAAGCCAGAAGCTGCCATGGCAAACTTCCCAGGCCAGGTTCCCAGGCCAGAAATGTCATCTACCTATGCTTGAAGGGATAGCCATTTTTCAAAGCAAGAAATACTTAGGGGGAGTTTCTTTTGGAGACCAACTATATTTTAATATTTAGTTAAATCACACTGTCTCAACTGCAGCAATTTAAAAATATGATATTATCTGATTCTCCCAAAGTTTTTATCTCAGCAGAAATCCACTTTCTACAATTAAGCTGATGGACTGTGTCCTCAATCAGTGTGCATCATGTACGCAGCATGTCCTTGGACTAGGAAGGCAGCTTCCTTTCTCAAGATCCACCTGGTTTAGCACTTTTTTGAGGAGTGCTCATCACATCGGCACATCACAAGGTGAGAAGTCTTTCTTCTTTACTGGAGACTTATCTGACCAGCATAATTTTTCAGATTCTCCTTTGAAAAGAGCCAAGAGTTCCACCCAGATTTCTGCTGTGCCTTTTGTCAACTTTTCTTATTTGTTGTAGTTACTGTGGTGTCATTTCAACCATGTAAAACATTTTTTGTGGCCAGAAATGTGTTTTCAAAAGGTTAATAATTATGATTTCTCAAATTCTGTTTATAGCTTCCAGTTTTTAGAGGGACAGCAATCACAGTAGATTTAATGTTTTAATTTCCGAGGCATGGCCCCGCCCCTCCATTGCTATTCTTATGGGAATATTTTATTTTATTATCATTTCATTTCATTTCAATTCTATTTATTTATTTATTTCCCGCCTTTATTCTTTTGACAAATTAACCCGAAGTGGCAAATATATTCAACACACCTTCCTCTCCTCCTATTTTTTTTCCCACAACACCAACCCTGTGAGGTGAGTTGTGCTGAGAGAGAGTGAATGGCAGACGGTCAACTGGTTTTTAGCCTGATGGCTTTACCACTGGATCAAACTGTTTCTATAATAAGTCTTAATAAACGAACTACAGCATGAAGTCTCCTCATAATGTGATCTAGTGAAAAAAATGCCTTGTAAGTGTGAAATGTTATTAGTTTGTAGTAGACGAAGTGAAGAGCCTTGAGGGAAAGGAGGAAGAGCCATTCCTAAGACAATGGTCAGATAAAAGAAACCTGAGTCGCAAGCAGAACTGTAACCTGTGAAAATGTCTCAGACAAGACCCTCCCTGTTGTCATGAAAATAAAGGGAGAAGTGGAGAAGTTCATTCAGACTTGTAAGATTATGCCAGTTTACCATTATAATAAAAGTAATGTTGACTTTGGATTCCTAGAGGCCAAAGAGTTGACTTTAAATTTGTTTTCTAACCCCACTGTCACTTCAAGCTGCTTTTAAAAAACAAAACTGACAAAATGCAAGTGTGCAGGAATGCAAATTTTAAAATAAATGGAGTAGTTTTTCACAACTCAGCAGCTGGATAGATGCTCAGAGACAAATAGCCTGAAGAATCATGAATTTCCTGTCCGCAAATCTTTTCACCTGTCCCTGAGATCAAGGCAAAATATGGGGAAATGCTGACAAGTAGATTCTTCAGGTGAAGAAACTCCCACCAATAAGAACTGTGCTCCTATGATTTGGTATTCCTCAGAATTCAGTAATCCAGAGAATTGGGGGGGGGGAAGGCATTTTAAATTACGGGGGAGGGAGGTTGAAAACAATCCAGAATATAGAAGAACTAAAATCAGGAGAATGAGTTGGGGAAACCCATTTAATGCAACACAAGGGAGCCAGATGTTACAGTCTTGTTAATGTATTTAAATGCAGTATGTATTCGTTTATTTAAAATGCATAAATGTATTTAAAATCTTATTTTTTGCCAAATCACCTGTTTCAAGAAGCTACTGGATTTTATATTAGACCATTGAAAAGACATACCAATTTAACAAAATGTAATTATCTTCTCTTGTATAAGATAAAACAAAACTTAAGTCCTGGCAATGTCTTTATCACTGCTTAGAATAACAACTGCAGATTACATTACTATTCTTCTGTTTTTATTTCAAACTCTTTCAGTTCCATAATCTATTAGCTGGCTCCATATATGTCAAAGAATTACCCGTTCATCTGTATAAAGGGGAAAAATGAAAAATAAACTGTAAAATCTAAGCAATAACATTGTGGAAGCTTAATCGCATCAAATCTGAAACATTAATTTTTTTTCATTTAAAACAATACATGTTACTAGGAATTGAAATAATATTTAATATATGCAATTTAGTTATAACCGGACACACTCTGGGGCCACTTTTTTTTGTCAAGATTGATGTATTAATATGTACTATTTACATATCCATATCAGGGGTGAGTTGTGGATTGTTTTGCTGCCGGTTTGCTCAGGGTTGTGCCTCATGCATGTGTGTGTGCAGTAATAAAAAAATAGCTTCTGCGCATGTGCAGAAGCAAAAGCCAAAATGGCGGCCCCCATGGAGACATTGAAGGAACCGACTCTGTGACATCATCACTGAGTTACTACCGGTTCTAAAGAACCGGTTAGAACCGGTAGGAACCCACCTCTGATCAATATTTAGAACTTACATTAGGAACATGGGAAAAGGTAGAAACAACTTCAGATTGGAGATTCATCTGTTTCTCAAGTTTTAAATATGTAAGATATATATATATATGGATAATACCAGGAATGAGAAGATACAATAGAATTAAAGAAATTGTTCATTGGAAATATAGGTTTCTGGTCAAGTAATTTACAGAATGTTTATGTTTATATATACCAGATAATTTTACACCTTGTATTAATCTTATCTATTAGTAATATTTAAGAAATGGTAAATATCTACTTTATTTAAAAGTAAATGATCTCTTCAGTGTTATGGTCATGCCAATTACACCAGACCTTTTGGAAAGTCCAAAAATATATGGAAATAAGTTTATGGATTTAAATTTGATGAATGGCCTTGAAAAACATATATTCTGTTCAAATATTTTTCAGCATTTATTAAGAACTGATCATAAATTAAAACACATGAAAGATAATACATCACACTGAAACCAGAGCTTTTCTAGATTATGTTGGAGAGTTTCTAATCAGATTTATACATATTGACATCTCTGGTACCATGGCCAATTAATTATTCATTTTGGTTCAAACTTTTTGAGAAAACTGAGAAAAGTACTCAGCTATCTTTGGTAAATAATCCTACTATAAATTTATTGTCCATATTTCCCAAGACATACAAAGTGCTACAATACAAGAAATTAATTCATTTTGTCCCCTGTTAGCTGCCAGATTTTATTGCAAAATGCTAGAAAATTAAATAACTTCTTTCTCTGGATCAATAGTATTTTAAAGTGTAGGAAACAGCATTAGCTAAAAAATTAACACAACTGTAAAAAAGTCTTTTAGTCTCTTTTAACCTTTTTTAAAAGTTCCATTGAATTAAAAGACGTGTTATTCAGAGATGATTTATATTTTCAGTTACATTCCTCAATTTACTTATTTATCAAAACTATTTGTCATCTGTTTAACACACACACATTTCAGAGCTTTAAGAATTTATTTAGGTCTAGATTTATTGTGTATGGACACATATTATTCTGTAGTATTATGCAAGCGAAAATAATTTGCTTTTCCCTTTTGTTTTTTATTTTCAGTTTTGTTTTCTTATTATTTTTCTCATTTTTTTCTTACTTTATATATTTCATTAAAGATAATTAATATAAATGAAATGGTGGTGTGAATTGGCTACATGTGTCTCTCAGACTTTTAAAATTAAAATGTCTACCTGCCCAATCAGCATGGATACCTATCAGTCATTAAGGGAAATCTGCAGGGTAGAAGATTTTTATGAGTGATAGGAATATAAAAGTACAGATCAAGTCAATTCTTCTTACCTTTTCTTACATATACAGGTGAAAGTAAAAAAAATAGAATACCGTGCAAAAAAGTTCATTTATGTCAGTAATGCATAAAACTAATGTGAAACTAATATATGAGATAGACACATTACATGCAAAGCAAGATAGTTCAAGCCATGATTTGCCATAATTGTGATGATTATGGCTTACAGCTCATGAAAAC
>JANHFT010004826.1:239422-252599 GCA_032467955.1 Pseudoxenodon macrops
GATGGCGTTCGGGGAAAAACTGTTCTTGTGTCTAGTTGTCTTGGTTTGCAGTGCTCTATAGCATCGTTTTGAGGGTACTGGATTATAAATTTGCAGAGTTGTAGTCCGGTTTTAGGATTATATGAGTTTTTGTCTTTTAGCGCTAGGTAAGGAAGACACTGGCAAACCACTTCTGAAAATGTTGTGGAAAAAATTGTCTGGACTTGTCCAAGCAGTTGCCAGGAGTCAAGACTGACTTATAGAAACACACAGATACTACACAATATAAAGCACTGTTCTTTTAGTTTTGTCTCAGTCATAATCATCTGAAACAGATAATCCTTCCTCAATGGAGTTTAGGGACATAGGGGGAATAATGGATTTTTCATTCTCCCTTGACTATCCCTAGGATGATACCAGTGGAATTTAATAGAACATAGTTTATATTTAATATCAAAAGTTCTTGCATTTTTTCTAATATAAAGGTTAAAATTGATGATTAAATCTCCTTTTTTGGTCTCAGTCCTCATCTGCCAAAAAACAAAATAGGTCAGAAATGTTCATCCTTACTTACTGTGACAGCACCACATTAGCAAACCTTCAGTGACCATTGGAGGCCAACTGTCAATGGAGATTCTCAATCATCCAGGTCATAGTTGTACCAAAGGTGCTTTTCAAAAAGCAGCTTGACAATTTTCAAGGAAAAAACAAAGAAAGTCCAGTTGCCTTTTGAAAAGCACCTTTGGGACTTGAAAGCCAACATTGTTTTTGTTTTTTTTAGTGCAGCCTTCAGCTGAAAAAATTGCCCACACTTGAAATTGATAATGCACATCACATTAGACAGCAGTTAAAGCTGGTCCTATGTACAGTATACACTAATTTCAAAGATTGGCAGCTTGCTATCATATAAATGATATTGGACTACAGTATCACTTACCTGAAACAAACAGACTTCTGAGAATCTGGGATTCCCAAATCCTCCAGAATAGATTAGAGAAATGTTTATTTATTTTTATTTATTTTAGGAAATTTATATTGTCACCTAGTCACACATGGTGACTCTAGGCGACTTACAGGAATATAAAAACCTCATATAAAACAATAAAACTAATAAAAGAGAATGATCACATAATAAATTAATAAATAATATAATAAACCCCCATCCTGGTGACAACACATCACACAAGCCTTTTAATGAGCTCCATCCCGGAAGAGTGTTAGAGTGGATGCCATTCTAATCTCTGGGGGAATGATGTTCCAGAGAGAGGGAGCCACCATGGAGAAGGCCCTTCTTCTGGGTCCCACCAGATGTATCTCCCTTGGGGATGGAATCCACAACATTTCTTGCCTCCCTGCTTTGAAGAGTTGGGTAGATGTGACCTGAAAGAGACGGTCCCTCAGTTAACCTGGTCCCAAGCCATGAAGGGCTTTTAAGGTGACAACCAACTCCTTGAATTGCACCCAGAAGCAAATCAGCAACCAATGCAGCTCCCGCAGGAGAGGTGATACATGTGCACACCGGGGTCTACACAAAACCATGTGGGCCACTGCATTTTTCACCAACTGGAGCTTCTGCATGCTCTTTAAGGGCAGCCCCATGTAGATCACATTGCAATAGTCAAGACGGGAAGTGACTAGGGCATGAGTGACTGTGAGTAGGAATTGTTGGTCCAGGAAAGGGCACAACTCACAGTTGCGCAAAGTCCCTCCTGGCCACGCCCACCACCTGCTCTTTGAGCAGGAGTTATGAGTCTAGGAGAACCCCCAGATTATGTGCAGGGTCTGTTTGGGGTAGTGTCATCCCATCCAAGACCAAAGATGGCAATTATCCCTGATCCAACAATAACAAGTTTGGTTCTAACACCATGGGAATGTGACCCTGATAAATCAATTTCACTACAGCGTGATCTCTTACACATTGTCTCTTCCTAACACATATGAAGATCGTAGGATGTTTACCACTTTCCTTCCTTTCCCATTTGTTTGAATAGGCTTCATTAAAAGACAGCCTAGAGGACTTTATACGATATGACTTAATCATCTCAATAATTTATTTATTGCAAGGCCTGTAGCCCTAAGCCTAACCCACTCAATAGATTTTTGGTAGTTTGCATAAATTTAGAATACAACATTAAAAATGCAAATTGAAACTAAACAAAGGAATACATACAAAAATTAAAATTAAAATGGCAATGAAAGGACTGTAGCACTTTTCAGAGCAAGGAAGGGAAAATATTGATCATCTATCCACAATCTCAATAAAATTTATGTCATTCACCATGTGCAATAGAAGACAAGACATACAGCAACTGTATGAACTGTATTTTGATCCTCAAACTTAGACAAAATAGTTATTTGAATTTATCAGATATCATCAGGCAATCTTATCTTCTTCATGAATAAGGAGATAATAATGGCAATCTTTCTTACAATGTATGGAAAGCATTTTGAATGCTCTAAAACCAAGAACAGAAGAAGAGTATCATTAATTTTTAAGTAGAGTGCTAAATAGCTTTTAAAGAGGGAAGTTATAACAAGAAGATAGTCTTTGGTCAGTTATATCCATTATAATTTTGTGGGTGGGTGTATTTTCTAAAAAATGATTGTTTTATATATATACACACACACACACACACACATACACACACATGTGTATGCATGTATATGTATATATATATATTACAGTCATGTTTGAGAATAGTTTTTTTTCTTTTTTGCAAAGTGATCAATTCCAACTACATGGCCTTATACAAATAGTTTTCTTTTGGTTGTTGGATCGTCATATTAAACTTTTCCATATCACATCTGAGAGCATGTATGGTGGTGTATATGCTACATGAGATCAAGGGATACATTTTTTGACACTAACTTAAGATTTTAAAAACACTTAAGCAAAACATTTACTGTTTGTGGGAGAAATGCAATCATTGGGTTCTGCTAAAACGCCTAGGTTTGGAAGTAGTCCACAGAAGATCGTTCTAGAAATGGTTGAATGCAATAGTTCTTTTAACTGGCAATATAAGAACAGTTGTCAAAGATAATTTGTCCCAAGGGCCCTGTTAGCTGGAGACCTTCATATGCTTTAACAATTCCATAGCTTTTTCATTTTTCTCAGATCAACATTGTAACCAAACTGGAAGGAAAACCAGACTATTCTTTGTCACTCTTCTTGAGTCTGTCAATATGGAAAAGTGATAGGGAGGGAGAAGGTGAGGAAATTGCAGATATTTCATATAGTTGGTCAGTCAATTTTATATACACGGATTCTTATTTTGCAAAACTTTGAGTGTGAAAACAAAATGTTTGTGTCATAGAGTTATGCAAAGTATTTTGGGGACAACATTCCATGACAGCAACCCATTCCAACCAGGGGTGGGTTTCACTTACTTTTACCACCGGTTTGCCCTGTGCATGTGCCGTCTGCGCATGTGCTTTGCTTACTCATGCGCCTTCCACGCATGCGCCCAGCCTCGAAAACGTGTCTAAATAGGACAACATAAAGCTATGGCAGGCTATCTCGGCTACCATTCATCCGAACTGGGTTGAGCTGGCTGAATATCACCTCTGCTTCCAACTGCACACTACATATTCATTGAGCTTCCATGGATGAAGCTTGATCCGAGGTCCTGGGTCTCTCTGGGGATTCAGTATTCAACACCAGGAGATTATAGACCCAGTCTATAATTTGTCTGCCAAAATAGTATAGTTTCTGTATACTCATGCTAACAGTGATATAGATTTCAATATTGAGCATGGCTTTTATGAACTTGTAACTCAAGAAATGAGTTTGCAAAAGAAAAGGGAAACTTCTCTTTTTTGAAGACTCATCTGTGATATTGCACATGTAGCAGAGAATTCTGATTCCAAGGCATTCTAACTCTATCAAGGCAAAAGTAAAAATGTCAAAGGCTGTTTGTTTGGGAAGACTTCCTGTGGAAACCATAGCAAGCTTATGTCTTACTATCAGAGGGGCAATGCTTGAGAGAAGAATCATGGCTAGAAGCTGGACCCAAACCAGCAAAATCTCTCCAGAAGGAGAGATTGTTGAGATTATTCATATGACCTGAGACAGTTGCTCTTTGTCAATAGATATCAGAAAGTGATATTTTGCAGTTGGTTTATACATTGAGTGATGGATATTTGGATTTCATCAAGCTCACACTCATAGACCAGTTTTTTTCTGGACATTAATTATGACCAATTTCTTAATTACTTTTTGGAAATCTTTTATTGTACTGGAGAGATTAAGACCCTTTGGATTACTGTATTCATTGGGTAAGTCCCCTTTTCCTTAGCAGAAGTTGGATTACATTTAATTTTTAAAGTTTTGGAACTAGATGATTTTTTTTAACTATGCAGCAAAAGGGTGCTTAGAATGTGGATTTTTGGAAGATAGCAATGGATTAATAGTCCAAATGATTTGGAATTATAGGTTTGAATTAATTAGAAGAATTTTTCTCATGGGAAAATGTTGATGTTTAGGATTATTTTTATAATAAGGGGATCTTGAAGATTGGACACTAGAGGGAGCTAGAGTATAAAGAAAATGGAGCAGAATTCTATAATACAAATTTTTGAATATTTGTCTGTCAAAGTTTCTTGATAATATAGACAAATTTCTTGATAAAATGGATAGAGCATATGTACTGAACATAAGAACAAGTTGCATGATTTGATGGATAATTTTGAAATTAATTTCAAGGTGGATTTGAATGTAATAAGCAATAACAAGGATAGGAGAAAACTATCAACAGATATATAGACCCAATAAATAATTTATTCTTTAAAGTAGTTGAAGAAATTACAAAGAAATATGACTTGGACATTTTTACTAGATATACAAAAGAGCTCTAGTAAGTTTTGAATGGCTTTTTTAGAAGTGACAAATGGAATGACATTTGTTTATTTGTTTATTGGATATACAAAAGAAATCTGTTAAAATTCTGAAATACTTTTGCTTGAAATATAGGCAAAGAAAAAGTACTTCTGGGACTCTTTTTGAAGGGGTTAAATATTTTATTTAATAATTTAGGAAAGGAATATAAGATTGGCTTATTTGATCAGGGCTAAAAGAGAAAAATAGTCATGTCTATTTTTGCTGTTATTGGAATTTAGCTTTTAAAGAATGATTGATAAAGCATTTGGATTTTTTTTTTTTACTTAAAAGATGAGCTATGGGATGAAGAAAGATTATACTATATTTGGAAATGATAATAAACTATTAAAATTGTTTTTATTTTCTGGGATGAAGCAAATGGTGGATTTCTCTCTTTTTTCACACTTTTTTCTTTTCTTTTGTATTGTGGAATGGTGGCAATGTTTCAATGCCACATGAATGAAGCACATTAATGAAAACCTATTTATTTATAAATGTGAAGGATTCCCCTGTCCAGTCATTTCTGACTCTACTGGACAGTGCTCATCTTTATTTCTTAGCTGAGGTAACCAAAGACATTTCTGAGGCATACAGAATATTGTTACCTTCCCACTGAAGTGGCTCGGAATAGAACAACTCCTGGCCAACTCGTTCCAATCAACTCACCACAGACAATTTGCTGTAGCTGACTCACCGTGACCAACTCACTGCAGGACAATTCGCTATGGCCAACTTGCCGTGGGACAATTTAACAATTCAATTTAATTATTTGGAAAAAATAAAATATATTTTAATTTTTGTCATTCACATTTTGTTCTATCCCTCCTTTTTGCATCCTTTCTGTAATGATTCTAGTTCATCATTTCGTCGATATTAGTGTAACTTTTCTCCTGCAGCACGTTATGCTATGGTAAGTTGGTCATGGCGAGTTGGCCACAGTGAATTGTCATAGACCCCAGCTGGCTTCATGCCTAAGGCATGACTAAAACTCACCTTAACCTTAAACTGGCTTTTAAAAAATGGCCGTAATTCTGTTTTCTTAGAGGTCTGTTTGCTAACCAACCAAATTCTGTCCTGGAGCACCAGATGACACTCTAGACATTCACTTCAACTTTTCTTCAATAGAATAGAATAGAATAGAATTTTATTGGCCAAGTGTGATTGAACAAACAAGGAATTTGCCTTGGTGTATATGCTCTCAGTGTACATAAAAGAAAAGATACGTTCGTCAAGAATGATAAGGTACAACACTTAATGATAGTCCGGGTACAAATAAGCAGTAAAATCATATTAGGAAACAGTCAATATAAATCATAAGGATACAAGCAACAAAGTTACAGTCATACAGACATTAGTGGGAGCAGATGGGTGATAGGAACGATGAGAAGATTAATAGTGGTGCAGACTTAGTAAATAGTTTGATAGTGGTGAGGGAGTTATTTGTTTAGCAGAGTGATGGTATTCGGAGAAAAACTGTTCTTGTGTCTAGTTGCCTTGGTGTGCAGTGCTCTATAGCGTCGTTTTGAGGGTAGGAGTTGAAACAATTTATATCCAGGATGTGAGGGGTCAGTAAATATTTTCACGGCCCTCTAACAACTGCAGTGATGCACTTAACAACTGTGGCAAGAAAAGTCATAATCATACAATGGGGTAAAGACTCTTAAAGATCACCTGATCGGTTTCACATCCAAGTTCTAACTATGCAGAGGTATGATGAAAAGTCCTTCCCTTAAAAAACAAATCCACCCACATTACAGCATGATACCACAGCCAGTTACAAAGAACAGTCCTCTCCCCTTCTCTTTTTTCTCTTTCTTTGTTGTGTTAGACCAGAGTACAATTCAGTGATTCCTGAGAAGGAAACCAATTAATGATTAAATGGCATAGATCAGAGATGGTATTCAGCCACTTTGGACCGGTTCAGGTGAACCGGCCTGTGACCCCGGCACTATGCCATCCTATTTAGCCACGTTTTCAAGCCATGTGCATGCGTGCAAGCTGCGTGTGTGAACAAAGCGCATGTGCAGAAGGCCGTGCTCATGCGCGGAAGGCACGTGCGCTCACATTTTCAGTGCTGTGATCCTCTTTTGTCTTTGTGGAGAAGGAAATTTGCTGAATTGGGGGTAAATATACAGGACTGAAACTCAAACACTGGAGAAGAAAGAGGGAATGACCTTGAAGAATGTAGCATGGTTTCCCAGTCTGATTTATTAGATACCGATATTCAATCTTATAGATGCTAGTCCAACACATATTTGAATTGGGTGATCATCAAGATTTTATTTTTTTAAATGTATTTTTTACCACAGCATTTTGCCCTGTTAAATGCCCTTGCCCATAAAAATAGCAATAACAATAGTATAGTACTAGCATTAGCACTAGAACTAGCATTTAGATTTGTATACTTCTCCATAGTGCTTTACGGCACTTTATGAGTGGTTTAGAATGTCAGCCTATTGCCCCCAACAATCTGGGTCCTAATTTTACCGACCTCGGAAGGATGGAAGGCTGAGTCAACCTTGAGCCAGTCAGGATCAAACTGCTAGTAGTGGGCAGAGTCAACTTGCAATACTGCGTTCTAATCACTGCGCTACCACCGTTCCTGGGTAGACCTTCGATCTCACCATCATGGTCTTTTTTGCCCACCTCCTATGGATGCCTCTGCTTGTAAGCATAACAAAGTGATATTGTCTAACTACTTTGTCAATTTTTTCTTCAACTTATGTGTGTTTGTGTGTGTGAGTCTGAACTAGTTTGAAAGACCCAAATATCAGATTGGAATTCTGTCCTACAAAATGGACAATAAAGCAGACCATCAAGTAATGGATTTGTTCTCGTTCCTTGACCATTATTTTTCTTTGCCTGCTCCAGTGGGATTGTTGTTTGATTTTGATTGTGAAGGTTTAAGACATTTATGGCAATAACTAGCATTAGTGTGGAGTTGAACAATAGACCATAAGTGAATATGCAGCAGGTATCTTTTTCCTGTTCAAATCCTATTATTTTGGAAGATTCTCGATGGAAGCCCAATATTTTGATCAGCTCTAAATTGTTCAAGACTTATCCATCATTTCATTAGTAACATCACATTAAACGTATTTATTACGATATTTTCAGGAAGTCACTTTTGAACAAATTAAAGGGGAAGGTCCTGATCATGGTCATCTTATTAATTAGGGGGAGGGGGGAACAATGAATAAAGGAACCGAAATTGAATTTCCAAGCATACAATGCTGCTAAAATTGAAGGAAAGAATGAATTATGAGGATCAGCATAATCAGATATGGATGCTTTTGATTTTCAGAGTTCCGAGCTAAAAGATGTTAAATGCAGTTCAGATGAAGTAATAACCCATGAAGGAAACAAAACTTTTCAAAATGATAAAATGCTACAGTCTGCTGATCAAGGAAGAATGATATGTTTTACTTAAATCATCTATAGAAAATAGATTTGCCCAACAAATCAGGTGCACTAAAAAGCCAGTGGTCTGCTCTCCTTTTATTAGATTAATGATATGTTTATACAATGTGGCTATGTGAATATTATTAGCTATGTCACCCAATTTCATAATGAGCCAGACTGAAAGATACATAATGAGCCAGACTGAAAGATACATTTAACAATATTCTAAGCTGGGCCACTGACCCATACATCTTAATGCCCTTTTTATAACTGGAGTCGTAAGATAATTTCCCGGGGGTGATGGGGGAAAGGGAGGAGAAAGAAGAAAAGGAGAAAATATTAGTTCCCAATGTTATCATCCAGTAGTTTTAAGAATCTATAATGCTTCTGTGGTTGCAGACTTAGACTGTCTTAGACATATATTGCCTGCCTGTCTGAAGGCACATTTATACTTCCTACTAGACAGTCTTGGATTTTTACTAGGGGTGAGAAGCAGAGGTGAAATCCAGCAGGTTCTGAGGAGAACTGGTAGTGGAAGTTTTGAGTAGTTCGGAGAACCAGTAGCGGAAATTTTCAGTAGTTCGGAGAACCAGCAAATACGACCTCTATCTGGCCCAGAGTGGGGTGGGAATGGAGATTTTGCAGTATCCTTCCCCCAGTAGTGGGAAGAGAATGGGGAATTTGCAATATCCTTCCCCTGGAGTGGAGTGGGAATGGAGATTTTACAATATCCTTCCCCTGCCACACCCACCAAACCACGCCCACCAAGCCACACCCACAGAACCAGTAGTAAAACAAAATGGATTTTACCCCTGGTAAGAAGCAAAGCTCCTTTGCATCATTGAGGTGACAATCAAAGTGAGGCTGATGAAATTGATCACACACTTCATCCTAGTGAAAGGGGTCTCTTCCCATGCATTCCAATAATTGTAAGAGAAAGGGGGCATCAGTGAAAAGCTTCACAGGACAAACCACCTCTAATTTATTTGGTGCAAACATCATTTAACAATTTTCCAAATCTCTCCTTTTTAGGAATTTAAAACAGAAATCAAAACATGTTTTTCCTACAGTATGATGAACTTCTGTCTCTTCTTTTACATTCAGGAGTAGAAGTCACAGGAAGCTTAGGGAAAATAAGGAACAAGAACAGGAAACAGCCTTAGGGTGAGTCAAGCCAAAGAGTTTTTTTCAGTCCTAACTGGAGATGTTAGGTCAAGTCTCGGACCTCCTGAAAGAAACGGAAGTTTTATGCAATATATAATGTAATGGAGTTTTATAAAATGAATCACCCTTAAATATCTCTAATTTTAGAAACAGTGTGCACTGGCAAGGTCATGATTTTCTCAGTTGTAATGTATGGCTAGGAAAATTGGACCATCAGAAGGATTGAATGAAGAAAAAATGATGTTGTAGAAAAGTGGTGACACTACTTTGGCCTACAAGAACAAATCATTCATACTAGATGAAGGTTAAACAAGACTAGAAGCACTAATAGTGAAACATAAAGCTTTGATATTTTGGATGCATTATGCAAAAGGAGAGGAGAACTGGGGGTAATCCTAGTATTCAGGGGTGGGTTCTACTTACCTTTCCTACCGCTTCAGCTTCCGACAGAAGTGCGTATTTTGCACATGCGGCTTGCTGCACTCGCACGCACCCCCATCACATCTCAGTATTATCTCAAAAATAACCCTCTGAGCATGTGCAGGAGGCTTTGCGCATGCGCAGAGGGTTATTTTCAATACAATTTCCACCGGGAGGACCGATTTCCTTTCAGAGGACCGGCTCAGGGGCGTGGCCAGCCAGTCGGCGCTGCCGGTTTGGCGAGTGGAGGAAAATCTCCGCTAATGGTTCTATAGAACTGATCGGAACTGGCAGCAACCCACCTCTGCTAGTATTTGGAAAAAGCGAAGCTAAGCAGAAGCAAGATTTCACAAGTGGTTTTGCCTTTGGTTGCTTCCTAGAGGTGAGAAAGAGTGACTGGCCCAAAGTCTGGTTTTCTGCCCAAGGGAGGACTAGAACCCACAGCCTCTTGGCTTCTAGCCTGATGCCTTAACTACTATCCCAATGTGGCTTCCAGCATGAGCTTACAAGAATTCAAAGACACAGTCACTAACATTGATCGTTGGGCAGAGGTGGGTTGTGCGGCCGTGTGCGCATGCGCAGTGCTTTAAAAAAGCAAAATAACCAAGCAAAATAACAGGCTCGGGGCCGTGGCCTGGTTGCTAAAGGTTCTACAGAACCATGCCAGTAAGTTACTAATGGTTCGGTAGAACCGGACCGAACCGTTAGGAACCCACCTCTGTTGTTGGGTCAAAAAAGTGGGCACTGATTCAATGACTGAAATTAATGAAGCAGCTGAGGTAACGGCTTAAGGCAACGATGTTGAAACTTTAGGTCTGCAAGTGTTGCAAACTAACATCTCCAAACAGGGGCAGTAAAGATGAGAAATTCTGTAGACCTGGAGCAATATTTGGGTAGCAGCAGGTTTCTTATCCTTGGCTTAAAATTTTCATTGGGATCAGCAAGAAGAATAGTATTCAACATCAACTGGATTGCACTTATTGCTTTCAGAACTGGAAAAAGAAAGAAAGAAGGACAATAAGAAAAAGAGAACTCAGGCATTTAATATAAAGAATTAAACTGTAATAACTCATTTTTAAGTAAATGTCCTGTTGTTTTAGGAAACTCTGTGCATGAACTGCTACAATATGAGTAAATAACACTGACAGTAGTGCGGAGATTACAACAATAGGAATAGTAGATGGAGACTCCTTATGATAGCTCACTATTCTGCTAAATAAAATATTTTCGTAAGCTTGCATTAGAGACCCCGACATTTCAAAGGGAAAAAAAAGTGTGATTGAGTAGAATTCCCAATATGAAAAGAGTTCATTTAATAGCTGAATTACAATTGACAATAAATATATTTTTAAGCTGGCCTTTTCTTTGTTATTAACTTTGCTTTCTGCATGGTACTAGAGAAAACCCAAGAGACAGAAAGGGAAGCCGAAAGAATGAATCTCAATAGAACCAATGGAGCTAAAATAAAAAATGCAATATTTTAAAACTGATTCTGTGCTTTCTTTTTCCAAAAGGCAGCACTCAAATGATGAAGGATGAAAAAGAACACAAAGCCTATTGTCTTTGTTCTGTATGCATTTCTCCATAAATTTCTCTTTTATTCATCCAGTGCCCCATTACATTCTGATCAGTGGCTTATTTTATCCATATATATTGTCATTACACCCCCACCCGTGCCAGTGGACTCCTTCACCTAGATGGAGGGGTGGGTGGGGGTGGAATGACAAAAGCAGCATTATGGTATTGTCCTCCAAGCCTCACTCCTTCGGCATATACAGCTAGTCCTTGATTTACGACCACAATAAAGGCCAACATTTCTATTGTTAAGTGAGACATTTGTTAAGTGAATTTTATGACCTTCCTTTGCCACAGTTGTTAAGTGAATCACTGCAGTTGATATGTTAGCAACCTGGGTGTTAAGTGAATCTGGCTTCCCCCTTGGCTTTGCTTGTCAGGAGGTCTCAAAAGTTGATCCCATGACTTTGGGACACAGGAACAGTCATAAATATGAACCAATTGCCAAGCATTTGAATTTTGATCATGTGATTATGGGTACACGCTGCAAAGGTCATAACTGTGAAAAACGGTCATGTCACTTTTTCCCGTGGTGTTGTAACTTTGGACGGTCACTAAACAAACGGTTGTAAGTCGAGGGCTACCTGTATGTCGTGTCATTGCATGTTTGTATGAAAAGAACAGAGTTCCTGTAGATACTCATGCCGAAACAAATAAATTACGATACTATTGCTAAATAGTATTTTATTTATTGTGAATTAGCCTAGGTGAGTTCCTAAAGGGCACATGTAAAATTTCTGTAGGCCACGTCCAAACATCTCTAGTTTTAAAAGAATTAAGCCTTGGATAACTCACAACACTGAAAGCCATTAACCAAAATATTAAGGATTGGGACGATCCCTTTCACTTATGTAGCATACAGATGGTATCTGAGATCGGTTCAACATGTTTTTGAACAGGTAACTTTCATTACCGAGATAATGTACTCTAGGAGGGAAATAAAATGACTATGTCCTGCTTTGCAAAGTTTGGGTGAAGACTGCAGAACCTGTCTGACTTTTCTATCTTGCTAGATTGACCAACAGCTTTGATGAATCATGGCAGAGAGTGTCTCTCTCTCCCTTCTCTAGCAACTCTTTCTAAACCCCGAAGAGGTCCCTTCTTAGGAGCTGTACCTTGACAGATTTCACAAATGACGAGGGGAAGCGCTGAAACAACATGAGGTACTTCATTGAAGCAATTTGCCTCGCCTCTTTCCTTTGATGAAGAGCATTGGGTCATCTCCATAGAACATCTTCATTCGTTGAATCAAATCCTGGTTTAGTTTATGTAGAAGAAAACTGCAAACTAATACACTGGAGTCTTTTATTTCTAAAGACTTGCGTACTCAATTCCATATGAAATCCCATTCCTTTAAAAAGCAACTAATGAACTTATCTCTTGTCATTAGGAAATCCAGACGAGGTCTACCTAAAAGTATTATCCACAGAGACGTTTTCAAGTTTCAGTAGAACCACTGCTGCAGAAGACTCCCAAAGCAACTGAAGTAACTCCTATGCCTTCTACTAATTTACTGATACTAGGTACAACCAAAAAGATGTATACTATTAATCTGAACTGAGGATATGCAATATATTTCTATACAGTATTATTTTTATGTGCAATGACTCTTGATGAAGGGTATACCTGAACTTAGGGTAAACACATTTCAATTCAGAAGAGAATATGAGAAGGTGGAGGAATTGTAGAGTAGAGTAGAGTAGAGTAGAGTAGAGTAGAGTAGAGTAGAGTAGAGTAGAGTAGAGTAGAATAGAATAGAAT
>JANHFT010004826.1:439281-458143 GCA_032467955.1 Pseudoxenodon macrops
GGCTGTGCACCGCCCTGAGTCTTTCGAGAGAAGGGCGGTATATAAATTTAATAAATAAATAAATAAATAAATAAATACGGTAAATTGGATTTTAATTGATGCACCAATGCTTTATGAAGAAATAATCACATAAATGTTGGTCCCCATTTTTTTGCATTCTAAATCTCGATTACCGAATCAAACGTGTTTCCATCCTTGGGAAGTACACATCCTTGGGTAAGAAGAAAACAGGAAAGCCTCTTAGATTGAGAATTAAGGAAGCTGTTTTTGCTACTGGTTTGTCATTTAGGATGCTTAGCTTTTCTTTTTAGTGAAGAACACCACGGTGTAAAAAGATTATCTGCATGTGTTGTATGAATCACGGCCCCCTTTTTAACAATCTGCTTAGCAACCTTTAATGGGATAATTTCTAGGAAACGAGGGAAACTCTTACTCAATTGTCCTAACATCCAAAAGTGCACAAATATGCAACTTTGAGTGTATGAATATAACAGTTGAGCAGTCAACATTGATTTTTCATGAATGGATTCGAAAATTAATAAGTAATAAAATGAAGAACCTTTCCATTGATTTCTTTTAGAAGATAAAACTAGTACAAATTATCTATCTGAAGAACAATAACAACAAAGCAGCTGCACCCTCCATTATATTGCATTACATGAGATGTTTTTATCTTCTGCAGTATGTCTTCGCAATATATATATATATATATCGCAACATATTTCACCTTTTAATCATTTTTAATATTGCTTCACATTGTCAGTTACATGTTTCTTACAAAATAGCTTTGAATGCCTAATAGATATGCACTGTTTTCTTCTCTCTCTCTCTCTCTCTTTTTTCCCCCACTAAAAAAAGTGTCAGCAAATCTATATCAACCAGCCAAAGGAGCATTGTTCCTATTTGTATCATGAAAGAGCTCCTTGTAAAAACAAAAAAGGAGAAATTTTTATCCCGTACTAATTTATTTATTTTTTTTAAAGATTTTACATATGACAAGACTAAATATACACTTAAGCTGCTAATAAAGGCAAATCCCGTGGGAGAAGAAACTCATTTCAAGCAATCTCAGAAGTTTTTTGTTTCCAAATCAAAAGCAAAAATGCTTCGCTTATGTGTAATTTTAAAAGCTTCAATAGAAGAAGCACAGTAATGGCTTTGCACTTTTAAAAACCTCTCATAAAATGGCTTCATTCAAATTATATACATTTTTAACATGCAGACCTAGTGGTTGTCAGCATGGTGATAGATACATAATGTACTTTTGTATCATTGATCGGCAGAGGGGGAAAAAAACAAAAGAGAACATTTGGCTCACACATTAGCAACTGGGGACTCAAGGAAATACCACAAGAGGGCAGCCCAAAAGAAAGCTGAATATGAACTATTTCAATAAGATTCAAAAGCCATGGGGCTTCCTGTAAGTAAGAGCAAGACAATATATTAAATGAAACACTTTAAAAAAAAAGTGTTTCTCTCCAAGTTAGTTTTTTGGTCTGGTAGAGATAATGATGGAAGTCACCCAAAATAGGGGGGGAGTCAAAGTTAGCTCTAGTACAGGGGTGTCAAACTCAAGGCCCAGGGACCAGATCCGGCCTGTGAGGTGCTTAGATCTGGCCCTCAGGGCTGCCCTAGAAACGGTGAAGGACCGGACTGTGGTGCCTCTGTGGCGAAAATGGAGCTCAGGAGGGCTGTGTGCAGTTTCGGTGGCAGAGGGTTGCAGGAGGCTGTTGCAGCTGAAAATGGAGTTCTCAAGGGCCATGGGCAGCTCTCCCGAGTGCTATTTTCACTGGCAGAGGGTTGCAGAGGTTGCCACAGCCAAAAACGGAGCTTGCGCGAGCAACAGGTGGCTCTCCTAAGCTCCATTTTCTCCGGCTGAGGATTGCAAAGGCCATCGCAGCCGAAAACGGAGCTCAAGAGACCGTTTTCGCTGGCAGAGCACTTGGGCAACCACAGGGACCCTTGACACAAGTAACGTCGAGCTGGAGTAGAAGTAGAACAATCATACTAACAATGTGCATATTAAGGATGTTGAATCTAAAAATTGTATATTGTATAGGTTATGGTCAGGGACCATTTTTGCTGAAAATAGAAAAATGTGAACCTGTAATTTCTGGATTTGACAATTAACAATTAATACAATTAAATTTTTTGGGACTGAAATTATTATTTAATATTAAGCAGGGAGAGGGATGTATGAGTTTGTTTGCAACTGCTGTTAAGAAAAGCAGAAGTTACTTCTTTAACTATCCTCCTTTTTTCTTTCTTTAACTGTTCTTTTCTGCATGTTTTGTTCTTCTTTTCTTTATATATTTCTATATCTGTCTTTTAGTGATGTAAAAACTTTTGATTAAAAAAAGAACCATGGAAGTGAATTTATTTAGCATTTAGAACAGGTCCCTTGACATAACTCATTCTATTATGCAGTGGAAATAAACAGGGGTGGAATTCTACCGGTTCGGACCGGTTCAGGGGAACCTGTGGCTCCAACAATCAGCTGGGAGAGAATCGGCCCATCCACCCGCCCCTGCGTTTTACTTACCTTTATCTTCTCAGTGAATTGGCGAGGCGGCGCAGATTACTCCCAAGTGGTAACACAGAAGGTTAGTATTTGTAAAAGTGTGCACACGCGTGTAGCGCATAATCACCGAACCGGTTGTTAAACCGGCAGCATCCCACCACTGGAAATAAGTTCCATAAAACTTATTTACAACCAGTCACTATCTTGCAAAACTATTCCTGTTCGGACCAGGAGTAGAAAGCATCTGAATTATTTCCGTAAGATTCAAAAACCATAGGGTGTCTTGTAAGTAAGAGCAATGAAACGTTTTAAATTAAATGAAACACTTTTTTAAAAATTGCTTTTCTCTCCAGGTTAGATTTTTGTTTTGGTAGAGATAATGATGGAATTCACCAAAAAACAGGAGTAGAAGGCAACAGAATAAATTGTTCTGTCATCTCAAAAAGGCCAACCATTTCGGACTCCTCTTCATCTTGAATAGTTTCTATTCCAACTGGTATGTATCATTATTTTTCAACTAAGTACTAACAAACTAAGTTTGTTTTTCTTCTTCCTTTCACCTGAGCCCATTTACTTTCGCATCCTGTTCATACGTTGTTTTGGGTTTATAACACCAAAAACATTTATTACCCATCTTTGTAAATCTTGCCATTTTATAATCTTTTACAGATGAAGATGGAGATAATTAACCTTAATGTTTTGTTTTGTTTTGTAAGTACGTTAATTAAATATTCTTCCACATTTAGTTTATGATTGCCATGAAACACAGTGAAATGGCACAGATATTCCTACCTATACGAATCCTTTTTATATTTAAACAAAAGCATTAAAATATAGGTTGACAGTTTCAGGTGCTGCATGTCTGAATTAATACAAATTATGAAAAATGTCAAATGAATACAGCCCACAGAATATACAGAGCTTTTACATATTTATGGGAACAGGTAAAAGAGATGGTTTAAAATATTTAAAATCAACCTATTGCATATGCATAATAAGTATCTCTGCACCATACTTCTGAAGGTTGGGATTAAATACAGGATTTGTGATAAATTATGCATTTATTTTAAGAGGGTCAGAAGAAGAGCAAGAAATAGTAGTTATAGTTTACTTACTATATTTGGTTAAACCATCACTGTTTATTATAGAGATATCGTCTCAGGCCCTACAGAAATTCCCAAAGTGTTTCTACTCATGAAGTAGCTATAGTGGAAATCAAAGGCAATTTTTTCCCCTGACAAACATGTGTAAATGCACAAAACTTTAGCATCCATTAAGGAACTGAACTCACACATTGGCTGTGACATCTATATTAGCTAACATCTTTATATGAGAAACAGTTCTAAGACCACAGTGATCAAATGCTGAATATTTGGATATAAGAATATGTATCAAGCCTCATATCTCATATGGGACAAGATTGGAGCGTTACAAAAATCTCATTCAGCTTCTCTTTTCCTTGGATTTAAAGTAGGAGTAACAGAAATCAAATATCATGACTCTAATACCTTTATCAGTCTTCTTCCGACTTATTTAAATGTATCAGTTGTTTTATCCTATCTTGGTATTTGATATTACCTTAACCCAGGGGTGAAATCCTACCGGTTTGGCCCGGTTCTATAGAGTAGGTTGCAAGCAGCTGCTGACGTCATAGAGCCGGTCCTGTTAAAACTCTTAAATCTATTAAATCTGTTGCCATTTTGTATGCTTTTGCCTTGTGTGTGAGTCAATACAGCTGCTTTTGCATGGTGTGTGAGTTAGCGGTGTTGTTTTGTGTTGTGTGTTTGTAAAGTGTAAAAAAAATGTGTTCTGTCTGTGTAAAGTGTAAAAGCATACCACCCAGTCACCTGATCTCCAAGCCACGCCCACAAAATAAGCCACACCCACAGAACTGGTAGGGACAATTTTTTGATTTCACCCCTGCCTTAACCCTATGTTATCAATATAAATTAACTAATAAATCTAAATCTTAACATTCCAAACTAACTATATTAAATTCCGCTAAGTTCATTGCAGTTTTAGTAATATTGTTTATTTATTTATTCCATATCATGTCTCTCTCCCAAAATATGGCATTCAAAATGAGTTAACAATATAAAAATTGTTCTTGACAAATGTATCTTGTCCTTTTATGTACACCGAGAGCACATGCTCCAAAGACAATTCCTTGTGTGTCCAATCACACTTGGCCAATAAAGAAGTATAAAATGAAATCATAAATCAATAAGTTAAAAACACAGTTAAAATACAGATCATGGAATAATAGAATTGGGAAGGATCTTGGAGGTCTCCTAGTCTTCTATAATTAAACATTTGTTTTAAAAGCCATGAAAAGAAAGGAATGACAAACTAGTTGTAGGAGAGGAGCAGGTTAAATGTGTCATCAGTTTAGAATCTTCGCACTCCCATAGGAAACCCAGTCCAGTCCCCTGTAAATTTCCATTGACCCTTATCTGACACCAATTAAATAGTTGACCAGATTCTTGTGTATAGGTGGCAATAAGAAACTCTTCAGTGTTTTGAATTCACCAGGTATTCCTGATTCTTGGTGCCTGACACTAGTAAACCAGTATATAACCAATTGAAACCTATCTCAAAATCCAGATAGGATCCAGGTTTTTTAAAAAATATTTCTGGCAAAGGATGCATAATAGTGCTAACCTGTTCTTCCATGAGAGGGAATTCCAAAACCTGAAAAGGAGATTACAGTCTTTTAGGCTGTTCTATCTCAGATTATACAATTTATACAAAAACTAGGGAGATTCTGGCCTCAACACTTTCTCAGGGAATAATTCAGATTCACGCTCAAATTTATTTTACTTGGCTGCAGCTTCTCCTCCTGTTCCTCAAGATGATTTCTTCTGCCCTTTACATCCTGCCAATTGATACACCTCTCATTGTGACCTCCTGACTTTGCATCCTGGCTTAGCCAACTTGCATGCATACTGTATCATCTATTAAAAACAGAATGTTTCTGAATTAAGACTTAGCACTTAGACCTATGACAGATGCAAAAAGACAGCGAATTAAGAAACTAGGACAATAATTAATATTCTCTGCTGACATAAGTGCTTGAAACAATGACATCTGGATAAGTTGCTAGTTGCGGCCTCCTTCCTCCTCTGTCATCTGACACAGCTTTTCTAGTACCTTCCTGATAACTGATAGGAATAGCACCATTCAAAGTTGCCAATTCACTCCCTGTTGCTTCTGACACAATGCTACATGGGGTGTAAATTAGCATGTACTCTAGAAAATGACTAATAACATCTCAATACAATATAAGTAGGAGTACATGGATATGACAATTAAGCAGTCCAGTGGTGTCATAGCCAGTTTTGATATGTTTGATAGAGTAATCTTCACACCCAGATACTAGTCCTATTCGAATCCTTTAGAATGGGCAGGAATGCATACCAAGTTCTTCAGTTATTTAATGTTTCTATGTTTTTGCCCTAGGCTCACTTCAGTAGCTACTTCTGGCCATCTCTATATCCATGTGCCTGCACATCTATTTTGCTTCATGTTTTCCCCCAGCCCGCGTAATTATTCCCAGTTACCCAAACGAACATTTGTCAAATCTCTGATGGTTTTAAGGCACATGCTCTCATTTTATCTTTTATCCTTTGAACATAATTATATCAAGAACATTTTTTCCCCACAGACTTGTATTTTTGTAAAGTTGGAGGATTTTACTACATCTTGGAACCTGTGCACTACTAGAGTTTCCCACCACCAATATGGGTAGAACATTTGGCCTGGGATTTAGGCTTCCAGTGATAACTGGATATGTTAATTCTACTATTTAGACATCCCAAAGTATGAAAATCAAGGTAAATATGAAGAACAGTGCTCACTGCTCCCAATAGAGTAGGAGAGGGAGAAATGGTCAACATAATATTATTATAAAAAGAGTGTTATTCAGGTAGTTACTGTACTTCATTTCTATCTTAAAAGTAGAACATTATTTGTGACAACGCACCCACTTTGGCTCTCTTAGTTTGATCACATTGATGAAAGGATAAGTAATCAATCTCCCACTAAGACAGTGAGTAGCATTGGCCATAACTCATTACTCCATCAAAGGATTTGGCATTTCAATCGATGGGAAATGATGTGTGATCATTCTAATTTATTATACATCATTTCCCATCAATCGGTGTGCTGAAGCCTTGACATAATAAGTAGTTACAGACGTTGTCAATCATTCTTGGCTAGATATCACTGAAATGTTGCCATTATGTATACCCATGACTTTTCATCCAAACCATAAGCTTCCCTCCAAAGTCTTTCATGGAATGGAAAGTGAGAGCAATTATCATAAAATGTTATGCAGACAAAAATTAAAATTTTGGAATTCATAAACTGTATGAAAGATTAGTAGAATGCATTAATAGATACTAAAGTTTAATAGATAAAGAATCAAAAACTTAGAGATATCATAGATGAGGGAAGAACAGGGATGAATTGCGTATTCAGCTTCACACACGTTTTATTCTAAACTGTGTCCTGGGTCGTTTTTCTTTCTCAAATTCATTTATTCCAAAGAAGCTTTCAAAGGAATTCTCCGCCTCCCCTCCACTTTTCTTTTACTAAAAGTATACTTTCTGTGGAATATTTTACTTTATAACAGTGTCATTGCTCATTTTGTTTTCCTTAAGAAATAGAAAATGTATCTGCTTCCCTTTCTTTAAAAAAAAAGGGAAGAGTTCAGGAAATTTCCTCCTCTCCACAAGAGTCAGTTGATCTCAGGATATCTCTGCACTAGATCCATGAAATACCTGATACTGTACTCCAAAATTAGACCTCTGCTATTAAAATCCTTAAAACCCTCAAATGCTAGATTATGCCATCTTGGATCCCCCAGTATGGCTCAACAAGAGGTGTGCCCTTCCCATTTATACTTTTGAAAAGCTTTCTACTCTCAGAAGTGTCCTATGAAGTCCTGATTCTAAGCTGGACTTATAAATGAGAATATCTTCTTCAAGGATGCCTTCATTTTTCTTTGTTGGACTAACCATACTAGGGCAGAGCAGAAAGTTCCAGAAATGCTTGAAAAGTTTTGTCATTGTACTGCTGTCTTTCCTCCCTCTTCTTTTCCTTGTGCTTAGTCGAAGGAACACAAGGTATCAAAAAGAGACAGGATTTTTCTATCTACTTTGGACTCCAACCACGCTTGTTATGGATCATCCATCGCAAGAACTCCAACAGATTAATTCTATAAAATGCAGCCCTCAATAGAAAAGGCAGCTGCTCCTTGTTTACTGAACATTTTACCTAAGTGTGTCTAGAATATAGGACATAATGGAGTATTTATATATACTATATCATTTCCATGAACATCTTTAGGATGAATAGAAGGACTCTAAATATGATCCAGGATAGTTTCTTCCATTTTTCTTCACTGTTCACTGCCTTTTGCCCCATCTTGTTTTCACACAAAGAGCAATCAGGAATAAACAAAAAAATAAATTAAAACTCACCCCATAATATAACTGATCAAAGTGCCCCATATTGCAGCTTACATGCACATACATGCACACGCACACACCATAAAAATGTACGCATGCATACATATGAGCACATCACTGGAGATAGCATTCTAGAATAATATTCTTGGTATTAAAATATCTAGTTTATACACAAATGTTTTACTGATATTTTATTTTATTGATATTGATATTACAAGATATTTGGCAGAAGAAGAAAACACACACACACACACACAAATTATGTCAGCCTTTCTAGAGGAGCTAAATAGAAACTTAAAATCTACTAGAATGAGAATTAAGAAATAAAATATTCCTTAATAGACAATAAGGAATATGTTGATGATATGGTGACCTTTCCTTAGGGAACTTTTAAGAACTTGTGAAATAATTGCTTCAAAAAGTGTTTGTATTTGTCCTAAACATTTCAGGCATATTATAATAAGGAAAAGGGGGAATTGTTTTTATATGATATATTGTAATTGGAAATTTTCTCTGTGGGAGCAGCACACATTTGCAGCAAAATATAGCATTTTAAGTCACATTTGTACACAGTAGGGTATTTTGTGGGTATACTATGATACCGTATATAAAGTATATTCACTGACATCAAGAAAAAGCAAAATAAGATTGCCCAGCTGTCATTTAAATATACTTTATCAAGCTTATCTCATGGGTTAAGCAAGAAAGGGCTGTATTTATTTCATTTGGAATTGTCTTTAGAAATAAAATTAAATATATAAACAAACAGAGGGATGACCACCACATAAAAGTACAATGAGATCACAGGGAAAAGGACATTCCTCACAGTTAGTACATTGTGGGTAATAAGATGCTTAGAATAAAACAGCCAAAGAAGAAACTCACTGAAAGAACATTTTGACATGAGCCTTGTCCAACAATAAAGTCAAAGGAATTATGTACAAATATCTATTGATCAGATACTTGAAGGCTTTGTTAAAATGAAATTCTTTTATTGTTATGCAGTACTTGCTGAAAAACTTTGCATGTTATGTATTCCTCAGACTTTATCAGTTCAATGTAGTTTGTAAGATTTCTTTTGGAGGCATCCCGTAACATGTTGTTGTTACGTGGTTTTGCTACTCTATATATTGATGAAAAGATCTTTATTCAATACTCCAGAAGAATATTGATTGAGGGTGTGTATGAGCGAGACAAGAGAGAGAATGAGAATAAGAGAACAAAAGAAGAAAATATAAGAATATTAATTGAGGGATTTTTATGTATGTGTGTGTGAGAGAGAGGAGGGGGGAGACTGCATAATGACTTTAATAATTTTAGGAAATAACATCTCAGATACTTTCTTTAGTCAGCCTAGCCACTTTCTAAATTCATTTCATCAAAAGCTTGATGATGAATTCAAAACTCAGTATGCTCTTCTAGGTAAATCTGGTACTTAATTGTAGTCCCCATTATACCAGGCAGTAAATGAATGGCACAATCAGCCACAGAACATTTCCAAACATCAGGTACTCAGATTGGTAATTAAATATTATAATCTATTATGACATCATATTATATTTACTTTTAGATTATATATTCCTAAAAAATACTCATCACAAAATGCTCATTAAAAAAAAGGAATTTCACATCATACACATTCATACTGTACAATGTCATGAAGTTCTTATTGATGACTTCTTATTGATATTGTTTCCTGATTGCTTATTTGTACCCTATAACTATCATTATGTGTTGCACCTTATCATTCTTGACAAATGTATCTTGTATTTTATGTATACTGAGAGCATATGCACCAAAGAATTCTATTCTATTCTATTATTATACATGATTTTATGTGAAATAAATACACTTAAAATAGAAAATACACAGAACAAGTGACTTAAGTAAAATGAATTCTAAAGAATGAACTAATTTACTGCAGAAAATAATTAACTTGCATGAAAACATGAATTGAAAATACACTTCCTATCTGAGGAAAATGATAACTTAGGGTAAGAAGAATGACTGTGTTCCAAACCTAGCCTACATGTATTAAATTAGTGAAGCATTACCATGAAGCAGTTATCTTAAGATTGAAAAGGATAGATCTGCTCTATTGTTTAATTTCCAAATTCAAATATTACCTGTAGCAAGATGCACAGATGTAAATAAGCCATGCATAGGTGCTCAGTTTCTGATTCTTTAACTATTGCTGAACCATAACTTCCAGCAATGCAAAATTGTCATGACCCATATTTCAAATTATTTAAAACATAAACACACACACACACACACACACAATTACAATATTTGAATTTCCTTTTCATAACATGTTTTGAATAACACTCATATATGCTCACCATAACTGTTGATTCACAATGGATCACTAGATCTTCTGTGGCTATCAATTTTAATACCAACTGGAAATGACAACCCAACTAGGTAACAAAAACTCAAAACATTTTAGTATAGAATTTATGATTTAAGCAACTGTTTTTATAATAGCAAGGACAAAAGAAACATAAGACCTATTTTTTCCTGCATTAAATCTTCTTTAAATCTACATAAACCAGTCCGACTTGATAGTCAACCAATCTTTGTACCAATCTTGTCTAGTATCAAATTTCTGTCTCATGGTTTGTATGATACTTTGTGTCTCAATTTTCTGTTAAAAGATAAACAACTATAGCAAACATTAAAGTGACATGAGTAAATGTAAGGTTCCCTCTCATGAAAATCTGCTGTGACGTTAGTTAATAAGACTTCTTCATGCAATGTGTTTTAAAAGGGTATGCTTAAACCTTGCTGATTCATTGTTTGAATTAGGCTTATGGCTTTCATTCAAGTTTCCCTATTTTGTTCTAATTACACAGTTCTTATATCCATACATGTATACCTGTAAAAGTACCTATTTGGGAATGACCTGAGGAGACAGGAAGAAGACACCAGTTCAATTTTTTAAATATTCAGAAATGATAATACTGCAGTTGCAAACAGGTAGCCAATGCATCAGAGAAGTAATATTTTTCACTTAATATCTCTCCAACAAAACGTAATCATTGTGGAAGCAATGCATTTTATATAGGTTTTGCTGCTGTGAAACTATATTTTCAAAGCAAAAGCATTTACAGAAACTAAAGTATCCAAAATATCTTCAGTAAATTAATCTGCTGCATATTTTCTACCTTCACAACAGAATTTATATTACAAACCTCAGTTAGTAACAGCACAAAACTACCAATAAGATACTGGTGTATGAATTCATCAATCCATTAATTTGTAAAGCAAGTTTGTTTTATTTAACTTTTAAATAAAAACACATCAATAAATAAAATTTATATATTGTATCTGCTCCTCGAAAGTTGTATTTGTGTGCTTCTGTACATAGTATTTCAAGAGACCATAATTATATGCATATTTAACAGATATGGCTTACAATCACAATTATAGTGTGAAAAACAGCATTAAAGTTATTTTATATATACCGGTAGTTCTCCATTAACACACATCTAATTTTAAGCAAGTCATATTAGTTTTTTTGGCGTTTACATGATGGAAGGGTGCTTAAGATTGTGGGCCCAACCAAGCATTATCTATGAATCAGGTTATAATAGTGATGTATAATTTTATTAAGTGCCTAGTAATTCTTTGTATTCTTAGTGAGATGCCATTAAGCTTAGTTCTTGAAAAACCTGTAGTACCTTTTTTACTTTAAAAAAAAGTATTATTTATTTATTGGCTTAATAATATGACTACCCAATTTGAGCATTGCAACTCAGGTAGTTAATAACAAAGCAAAGAAAAACAAACAAGGCATTTTTAATAGAGAACTTTACAATTAGCATGAACCTTTTATGAAGGTTATTCCATATACCATTTTTTGTACACAGAAGAAACTGCCCATTTTGCTGGCAAAACTCAAGAAGATATACAGTTAGTCCTTGACTTGTGACCACAATTGAGCCTGAAATTTGTTGCTAACCAAGACAATTGTTAAGTGAGTTTGTCCCATTTTATGAACTTTCTTGCCATAATTGTTAAGTGAATAACTGCAATTGTTAAGTTAGTAACATGATTGTTAAGATTCTCCCTTCCCCATTGATTTTGTTGTGAGAAAGTTGCAAAAGTTGATCACATGACACTGGAACACTGCAATGAAATATATGGCAGTTGCCAAGTGTCTAAATTTTGACCATGTGGCCGCGGGGATGCTGCAATGGTTGTGTGAAAAATGATAAGACACTTTTTTAGTCCTGTTGTAACTTTAAATGGTCACTAAAAGAATGGTTATAACTCAAAAGACTACATGTTGAAGCAAATTAACATTTTGCTCTGTGGATATGTTATATTCAGCCTGTTGACAATATCGAAGTAATTCTAACTTATGATACCTTATTTTAGAGGTAGAATAAGCATTGTGTTAATATGAGATTTTTATTATACATTGAATTTTTGCAGCTTGTCCAATAGATCTTGCAGAAAAGGCATGCTCCCTAGATCTTGTGCATTACAGTTTGTATTCAGTGGGACCTGGGACCCAATCTTTCCTATTGTGGGCCCATCGGCTGAAATATTATCCCCCAGGAGATTAAATTTGCTGCAATCCTGAGGCATGTTATAAGGTCTTGAAGAAATGGTCTTGTTACCAAGCCTGGGACCCATGTGTATGATTGAACCCTTATTATGATTGTGTTAATTGTTGTTGTTTCTTATCTCAGTTGTTGAATGTATTATTAGTTTGTGTTTTTATCTTATATTTAGGAATTGCTGGGCTCTCCAGAGTCATGTATTGGAAATGGATAACTGTGTAAATTGAATGAATAAATATTTGCTTGAAAGTAACTCGTTAGGTGATTGCCTCTTACCCTTTTTAACTGCTAAGAAAACTCTCTAATATTTAATTGAGATATGTAAATAAAGAGGATCTGGCAGATGATCTTTGCCTTATAGCATAAAAGCTTTTTCATTTTTTAAAAGATCAAAAACAAACGTAAAGTTATTCAAGGCTCTCTGTTCTTCTGTATGGAATGGTTATGCCCTTGACACTTATGAACTATTAAATAGATTACTACAGAAACTTCCAAAGGACATTTCTAAAATAAAAGGCAAGTCAATGAATAACAAAAAGACAGAAAAAGCATTTTCAGTGGCAAAGAATTATCCTAAGGGCTTGCCCAAAAAACATATCCAAGTCCCCCAACAGCCCCCCAAAATGGGGAAACAAAGAGAAGGAACTAATTTGCTAGAATTCTCTTGGTACTTTTTAGCTCCAGATTTCACTTTCATTCTAAAAGATCAGTGGGTTTAAGAGATATTTAAAATTATGAAGATCAAACAACACTTTCAAGTCCTCCCTTCTCCCCAGGAAGACATCAATACAACTATTTACTTGACACTAAAGAACTCCAGGTTCCCCGTCCCCTTTTGCAGGCTTGAAAGGCTACCTAGAATTCTAATTACCAGAGCAGAATCTGATCAGGAGTGGACAACTAGGATACTCATGTCCAGAAGTGAGTACAATTCCTTCTACATAATTCTTTGAGGCTTATTTATTTGAATAATTCCACACTTGGCATTTCGTTTCCTGAGGCAGACAGCACTTGAGCTACTAAGAACCACGGTGAGCCGATTAGCTGCTCCTTTCTTTCGGTAACATTCACTTTCCTTCCCTCATCCTTTACCCAAATAACCTCCTAGTATATTTTTAGCCTGTGTAGTAATGCTTTAGAACCACGGACATTAAGAATCCTTTTTATGATGTAGTTCTCGGGCGCACCGTTTCTTTTTTAATCGAATTTTCTCTCATGTAAGTCCAAAGAAAGACAAAGGCCAGCTCTGAAAGAATTGGCAAACCTGCTAATCCTTCTTCCCACCTCACCACAGCTGGGAGAAGGAGTCCAGAATTTATCCAACTTTTTTCAGGTTTACAGTTGCAAACCCACCTCCTTAAGGCGACGCGTCAAAGGAAAAAAGGGGCAGGAGGGAACCTCGAGTTCTCTAGTGTCAATCCAAATTGAGCCCGCGGCTGTAAATGAGCCACGTGGAGTCTTTGCTCTGGAGGTGACTTCCTGCTTAGCTTCAACAAGCTGACCTGAAAGATTAGCAAAGAAAGCAGAAGGAACGAGAGATACAGAATATTCAAAGAGAACCAGGGGGGGAAATCCAGCCACAGCGTATTAGGAAACAGGATAAAAAAGAAAAACAAAAGTTTGTGATTTTACAGGGGGGGGGGGAGCGGGCGCGCTGCAAGAGGCCGGGAAGGAGAGGCGGTAACAATTGGAGAAAATTGAGGAAGGCCGAAAGAGGAGGAAAAGGAGGAGGAGGAGGAAAAGCGAAGCTGCAGGGGAGGCGAGCAAGAGCAAAGCGGGACTCGGCGCTAGGCGCCTGCCTGTGAGGGGAAAGAGAGGCGGCCGCAGCAGCAGCAGCAGGAGGAGGGAAGGGGAAACACGCAAAGCTCGGCGCGCAAGTGAAGAGCAGCAGTCGCCGGGAGTGGGGCGACAGCGGGATCCCGGTGGCGGCGGCTGAGGGAGCCGGTATCGCCGCCGCTGAAGATGCGGCTGAAGCTAGGCTTCCTCTTGCGCGCCGTCCTCCTGGTCGGTTCCTTCCTGGGGCTGCTGCTGCTTTGGTCTTCGCTTTCCCCCCGGGCCGAAGAGCCCAGCCCGGGGGACAGGATTCGGGTAAGTGGCTACCACGAAATGGAAAGGGGTGTGTGCCCGAGCGCGGAGAAAGGTGGAGTGCGGCTCCGCGCACCGGCCGACGGCCCTCTGCCTCCGGCTGCCTGGGTGTCGGGCCGAAGCCCTCTTTCGATCTGGGTCCGGCCGAGAGGGGGCGTTGGCGGCGGCGGCTGCTGTTCGTTCTGTTGCCCAGGCTGCGGCCTGTGGTGTTGGCGAGGCCTGCGAAAGGACAGTGGCGGCTTTGGAGGGGCTCTGCTTTGAGCTGGGGGCTCCCTTTGCCATAGGGAGGCGGTGGGCAGGTGGCCGCCCAGCAGTGGTAGCGGGCGGGCGGCGTTACTTGAGGCAGGCAGACATTGGCTGCTTAAATGCTTTTGCTGATATTAGATGCAGCGGGTCGGGACTTTGCCCTTAGCAACGTACTAACATTTCCGGAAGGTGGAAAGGCTGTGGAAAAGCCGTAAGTAATATTGTAGTTTGAAGGGCAGGTGTAAGATGCCTCTTACACCAGATTGTGGAAATAAGCAGCATGCACAGGATCTTCTGACAGGTGCTTCTATCTGAAACAATGACAAAGATTCATAAAAGATTTTCTCTTTTAGTATTTCTGAATAGGAAGATATTCAGAAATACTAAAAAAGAGAAAACCTTTTAGGAATCTTCCTATAGAAAGATACATGCAATTTAATAATTAGTATCCTTTGAAAATAATTTTTGATCGGTGGGAATGTTCTAGAAATATAATGGAATACTTCTGTCTTTAGCAGTTTGTTTTTCATCTGTAAGATGTTATGAATTTAATATTTCCTCCCCTATTATCTCCCTCCAAATCATGTAGTTAGGTTGGGCTGTGAGTTAGTGACTCACAGCCCAAAATCAATCATCAGTTGATTTTTTTATGGTTAAAGATGGACTTGAACCTGAGCCTCCCTATCTCAACACAGAGCAAAAATTAAAATGTAGGCAGAAAAGAAAATCTTTACCCAGAGGGCTTTGCATTGTATCTCATTTAAACACTCAACCTACTTACATGTGTACTTTTACCATAGAGGGAACTTGTAGTCCAGCAGGTGGTGCATTTGTGTGCTGCCTTACACACTTGTAGTCCAGTGCTATGCTCTTGAGTTCACTGGAACTTATTTCTAAAAAAACAATACATGTAGATGTTTAAGCTTCAGAAATAAATTATGTCAAACTAATAGTCAATGTCTACTTCTTTGTTTACTTAATCCTGCTTCTTTGAGTCCTGCAAAAAAACTGCATTTAAAAAAATATTTTTCCAAACCAAAACAGCCTTACTATTAGTATTTTTTATTGCTGCTAAACTTGGCAAATATGATGATTTGTTCTGGTATTGTAGTTGGATAAAATCTCACTTATGCCTTTTTTAACTAAGACTCAGTAGTACATGCATACATTTTCTACATTGATCTTTGTGGCTTAAGCATCAGTTGTTTTTGTTTACTAGATGGTAGTCTGTAGTCCTTGCTTAAATAACCATTCATTTAGCAACCATTTAAAATTCGGTGATGTTCAATAAATGGTGCTTATCTCCAGTTGTTGCAGCAACCCCACCATCATGTGATCAAAATTTGGGCTTTTGAATCCACCCTTAAAATTGCTCACCTATCTTTCTCATTTCTGTTCTTTTGCATTGGCCTGCACAGGTTGTCTGCAGCAGTACTGGGGTTGAAGTAGAGGCACCAGGGTGATTGGCTGAGACTGCTGAAGGATCAGGTCTCTACTTTAGTGAAGTGTCGCTAGGAATTCCATTGTGCGAGGGAGTCAAAAGGGCAGAGATGGGGGAGGTAAATGGGTGGCAGAAGCTGAAAAGGAGGCAGTCCCTTACCTTACTGATGAGGCTTGGAGCTGGGAGGGAGCAATCTGGAATAACTTGGATCTGTTTGGTTCCTGACCTAATGACTGATGGGATTTGGTTAAGGCAAAGGGATTGCCATCGCTAACCAGTGTAGTCACAAGATGTCAGACTTTTATGGTCCCAATTGCTGTCATAACTTGAGATCACCCATAGCATGATTTGTTTATTTCCAGTTGAGTCCTTAGTAGTTCTTTTTAAGAAATAATTAAAATTTACATATTGCCTTGATTTAAATCAATCTGATGTCAAAACTGTAATAAATACAGTAAGTGAGACTGAGAACCTTCTAAAACAGGGATGTTAGCCAAAATACTAAAGCAATTTGTGTCTAAATTATGTACATATAAAAAATATATTTTTAATGAAAATCCAGAAGATTAACTGCCGCACTTTGACACTCTTGACTTATTTTCCCCGAAAATAAGATAGTGTCTTATTTTCTTTTGACCCCCAAAATAAGCGCTTGGCCTTATTTTCGGGGAGGTCTTATTATTTTTGAGATGCAGAAGGCGGCGAGCGTGGTCACCTCATGGCTGCTGCTATGTTTTCGAGAGGGCTTATTTTAGTGCATGTGCTCAAAAGCCTGATTGGGCTTATTATCCAGGGATGTCTTATTTTCAGGGAAACAGGGTATGTAAACCAGAATCCTTCGACAATATTTTGTGAGGCATGTTACATTTGGTCAGGAGTTGTCCTAAAATATCAGGAGTTAACAAATTCCTTTTCACCAAACACTACTTAGGGCAATAAAAAGTATAGATGAGTTCCCATATTAATTAGTATAAGACAGTGTTGCTCTAATATGAGATTCTAATAAGCTTGAAAATAAGTTATAGTATATATTGGAATTATTAAACAAAAAAGTTCCTAGACTTAAAATAATTTTAAACAGATTGAATTCATATTTAAACTTACAATAATGATATACAGTCATGATAATAATGTACTCCACAAACTTACATTTTTAAAAATTAAAATCTTTGAATATTAGGTACTAACAACTGGCAAATCCCAAAGCCTGTACTTACATGAGAAGTTGTACAATGTGTTAATGCAATTTATCCCCAAATTAAAAAAAATAAAGGAAAGAGATAAGTGTATATAATAAATTATTCTTTGATATTAGTTATACATACACATTCTTATTTTGTTGATATGAATATTGCTTGTGTAGGTACTGTTCCTAGACTGTTTTATGAAAAGCTGCTTCTTCAGCCACAAACAGCTTGGAGGACAGTGTTAAATACATTTTCATATCACACATCTTAAATATGAACCTGGGGAAAATACTCATATGCAGACTATTTAAAAAAAATACTAATGGTTTACTTTATACTAATTCAGGACATGAGTCTATCCAGCAAGTGTTGACTAACTTGCTCATCCAAGTGTGTTTGTTTCTTGCTTTATTTTTAAATGTGTCAAATTAATGACAAGTGTACATTCATTCCTGTCACTTGGAACTTTTTTTTTTTAATTCAAAGAACAAGTGACCTAACTTGAAATCTGACTGTAAAACATGCGGAATCTCCACTGAATCTCTTTAAAATAATATCTTTCAATTGCCCCTAAATAAGCAGTAGTCTGTGCTGTTAATGTTTTGCTACTGTTGATGTCACCCCATTCCTAAGACGTCTGTAAGGGGCATGCATAAGCACACAAACGTTTATACCTTCCCTGTCCTAATGTCCCTTTTTATTCGTATCCTTTTCATGTATTCAAAATCATATTTATTCTTTTATCTGTTATCTTATAAATAAATAAATAAAATAAAATAAATAAATAAATAAATGCATTTATGATTTGTTACTGGTGTTTTCTTTTCCTGAAGAATAGTATACATGAGGTGTAAGTAGAACTTCATGAATTTTCAATCCAAAAATAGCATGTAGATCAATTTCTAGAAAAATTTACATATAATATTCTAGGCCATTGTGTTTTTTGTCTTCTTTTGTACTATAGTAATTTGGCCATTAAAAGTAATTGGATCATTTATCATTTGAAAAGTGTCACAACACTTTAATGGAACTAATGGCATAAAAGAAAAAGGTATAATTCTGAAGAAAACAATTACATCTGTTTTTATAAAAATCAAATATTGTGGGTTGGACTTCATAAATATTACAGGTATTGTGATTTGGGGTGATCTTTTGTGCTATCTTCATTACACAAGAACAGACACAAGAATTTTTTTCCCCCAAACACCATCACTCTGCTAAACAAATAATTCCCTCACCACTGTCAAACTATTTACTAAGACCGCATTACTATTATTATTAGTCTTCTCATCGTTCCTATCACCATCTCCTCCCACTTATGACTGCAGGACTGTAACTTG
>JANHFT010004827.1:0-12517 GCA_032467955.1 Pseudoxenodon macrops
ATCTGTTCTATACTTGGAATAAAAATTGTTTGGTAGATGAGAGGATGCAACAACAGATAGGGAGAGTGGAAGGTTGGGGAGGGGAGGGGAGTGGAAGAGGGAGAGGAGAGGAGGAAGGAAGTAGAAAGAAGAGAAGGAGGTAAAGAGAGGAAGGACGAGAAGAAGAGATGTGGAAAGGAAGTAGGAAGAGGAGAGGAGAGGAGAGAAAGGTAAGGGAAGTAGAGAGTTGAGAGAGAGAGAAGGAAAGGGAAATAGGAGAGAGGAGTGAAGAAAGAAGAGAAGAGTTGGATGGTTGTTGCAAAATTAGGTGAAATAGGACACATAAGAGAAAGAACAGAGGAGAAAAATTAAGTATTAAATTTGATGGTGAAACAAAACTAATAACTAAATAAATATGGTGATATTCTTATAAAAATATACAGATGTAAAGGTATAAATATGTACTCTGACAACATATTCTGTATGTTGTGTATGTGATTTTAAAAAAATTAAATTGTTTCAAAAAATACATATAATGGCGCAAACAAATTTAAAGATTAACATTCAACTAAAACCAGAAATTTTCTTTCTGGGATTAATGGATATTCAAATTAGAAAAGAGCCATGGAAGATTATTTTTATATATGATTACTGCTGCAAGACATATGCACAAAAATTGAAAGACTCTGAATACCCACATGGAGAGTTGATTGGTGAAAATGACAGAACAAGCAAAGATGGCAAAGTTAGCTGTTTTGGTCAGAGAAAGATCAATTACATTTATTAGTGACTGGAAGCACTTTGGACTTTTTGCTGAAAAAAGAAAAAAATGAACTTGTGATTTATGGGTTGGGGATTAGAAAGGGTAGTTTAAATAAAATTATGATGTAACTTTAGAGAGAAAGGACAAAATATAAGAGAACTTATAACTGCTGACAAGGAAATTTGAGGTTATTTATTTATTTATTTTCTTCTTTTTCAGATGTTCTTTTTTCTTTTCTTTATTACCTTCATTTTCTCTTATGTTTTTATTTTATTAAAAAGTTCTTCAGTAAAAATTAATTTAAAAAAAATAAAACAAAACAGATCACAATGGCCATTACATTACAGTATTTTTGCTCCATGGGGATTTCCTTTTCATTATCACAGCTGTCTCTTTATTATTATTATTATTATTAACCTGGGAGTTGAATTATGAGGCATTCAGAAATTCTAGAAGTCTCCTGTATGAAGAATGCCTTTTATTAGTGGATAGAATAAATAAGATAATAACCTTGATGGAAATATTCAGGATTTGTTACCAAGCAAACAGGAATGGAGCGTTTTTTAAAAGCTTCAAACAATGAGCAATAGGAAGCGGAATGGGACAACTCACCAAGAACAGTTCAGCATGGCCAGCTCACCATTGCCAGCTCACCACCACCAAGTCGCTTCTGCCAACTCACAGCCGCCAAGTTGCCACAGGACAACTCCACATGATCAACTCACCGCAGGGAGAACTGACGCCATTGCCTGTGTCAGGGCAGGCAACGGCATCAGTGGTGGGGGATAGGGGCTTCCCATTTTCACACCCAATGCTGGCACCGCCACACTGAGCTCCAAGTGTCCTGCCCACCTGCTCGCTCACCTGCCCAGCTCTCCCTTCAGCCACCCATGGCAAATTGTCCCCATGGCAAGTTGGCGTTGGTGGCCGCTTGTCCTGTGATGACTTGCTGGCTGTGAATTGGCATAGGTGACCATTGACGATGGTGAGCTGGCCGCAGTGAGTTGGTGCAGCGTATTGGTCCTAGACTCATAGGAAATACTGTAGATCAGGAAGATGACTCTATAATTCACTGAAGTATAAAAATTGTGGAGAAGGTACAGCACAATCAGACCTGATTTTGTTTTTATAGCCAAAAAAAGTAGTTTTATTTGTCCAGTAGAGCTGATTTCCCGGTCCAGTCTGTGTGGATGACAATTAGATCTTGGAAGCGGGAACTAGTTGAGATAGTTGATGTTACTTTGTTAATGCATCGAAATCCAGATATTAATTCCATCTCCAGTTTTAGGACTGGAAATAAGTTGTGCTTTCTGTCCTTTTTCATATGACTTGTTTTTTTAGAATTTTAGTAGGGCTGCCACATCAGACTGAATGAAAAGAAATTGAGGCTTTTGAATTGGGTTGCTGGAGAAAATTGATGAAACTATCTTTGGCTGCTAGAAGAACCAATCATTCTATACTGGATGAAGTAAAAATAGACTGCTCACTGGAAATGTCAATAATGAAGCTAAAGCTTAGGTATTTTGGACAAATATTGTGAAGACAAGAGTCATTGGAGAAGACCCTGATGCTTGGAAAAATCGAAGGCAATCAAAAAAAAAAAAGCCGACAACGGACAAAATGACTAGATTCTTTCACTGGTGACACGCACATGATCTTGCAAACACTTGAAGAAGCAGCTACTGAAAGACAATCCTGCTGAACTAATGTTGTCTATCAGGTCACAAAATGTCAAAAGCTATTTAACAATTGAACAACAGCAACAGCACAATTGAATGACTGAACAACACTGTCCAAAATTCAGATGGTCACTAGATGACAGGACACAAATAGAAAGCTCTAAGCCTGTACTCCTATCTGTCTGGTTTTTGCAACTCAGATATAATAACCTTAATTTCGGTGATAGCAATAATTTGTCGTACCACTTAAACTACAAGCTTGGAATGGTTAACAAAAGGATAAGATTTGTATGTTTCAATCTTCCATTTCCATTGAGTTCTTACCAATTTAATCAAACCTACTCCTTGCATGACAACATAAAAGGAAACACCTGAACAAATTCTGACTTGACTTCCTTATACAGCATTTTGGAATCAGATTTATAAGGGCACTTTAGAGCATTCAGGAGCACAAAGATAATACCTATCTATATCTCTTTAAAGTGGTGACGTTTCTTTTTAGGATCACATGGCAACTGTGGGTGTACAGTCCTTACTGTTTTAAAAAGTTTCAGACAATTTTTTGGGATCAGAACAAAGGTTTTGCACTTAATTTAAAAGCATGGTATTTTGAAAATGAAAGTGTGTTAGCATAAGCATCCATTGAATAAAACAGCAGCTTGCTGTGTCATCTGTCATTAAAAAAAAGGCTTATTTCAATTAACTTCTGTTATTGATAAACTATAGCTTATGAATAGGGCTTGTTTCAGCTAATATGGTTAAGATAAAATACAATCTTGGATTTTAGTAATTTTATTACATTTGCAGCTTCCCTGTTCTTAGCATAGTACTCTATGTATTTGGCTGTTTTATTATACTTGTACAATATCTGGTCTTGAGGTTAAATGTAATGCAGTTTTCTGTTATTATTTTGATGTTTTACTGTTAATGCAAAGTCATAATTCAACAATACATATAGACCCGTGATGGCGAACCTATGGCACAGAGGTGGCACACAGAGCCCTCTCTGTGGGCACACACACAGTCGCCAGCCGCTCTTCTGATTTCCATGCACGCCAGTCAGCTAATCTTTGCACATGGCGGAGCCCTGAAAACCCGAAGATCAGCTGGGCGGTGCGCATGCGCACCAGCCAGCTGGTCTCCAAGTTTCTAGGGCTCTGGCACGCATGAAGACCAGCTGGCCGAAACCAGAAGACCAGGCAGCCAGTTGGTTTCCGAGTTTCCGGGGCTCCAGCACGTGCGCACGTTCCAGTTTGGCCACTCGGTGCCAAAAAGGTTCGCCATCACTGATATAGACTGTTCTTTTTTCTCACTTCCCAAGACAATTTTCAAACTGACACCCACCTAGCCTTCATTTGGTTTTATTAAGCTAATTTCATACTGGCTCTGTAATTGTCTATTCTTATTTAATATTTACAGCTGGTTTATTAGATAGGTTTTGTCTTCAGCTAGTGCTGCTCTGAGGGTTAGCTGCTCATTTTATTTTAGACATGTGTCTTCCTATGGAAATATTCCAACTACAGTATACCCTTCAGCACAACTGTCTGCATTTTTAATAATTTATTCCCAATGCAAAATTAATGCTTGCATCATATAATCCAACAAAATTTTGTAATATTACTTATAACTTGTAAATTCTGCATTCCTGATTAAAAAGTGCCAGAGGAAAATGCATAATATGCGGCTAGCTATCTGTCCAGAGTTTACAATTTTCCTTCCTACAGTATTCCATTTGAATTTCTCTTTAGGATTTTCCATCTGAAATGATATATTTGCTTTCAGGTTAGAGGGGCCTGGGAAATTACTGCCTCTCCTTCCTTTTTTTTCTCCCCTACCTTTTCAGTGTTTCCAGTCAATACCATATTCCTTTCTTTAAGTTCCATTGGCCCAGTAGTGCGTTCTGTAAGTCTAGCTCTGCCTGTGATCTTTATTGATTTAAATACAGGTACTCTCTAAATGCGATTAAATCCATTTTAAGAGTCTGACATGCATTTGCATGAAACTACACAGTCTGAGATAATTAAATTACTTGCAGCATCTGATGCATTTGGTTGAAGCGAGCACACCTGAATCATGTGGACTGTACATGATGTAACAATAGCATCAACACAATTGTGAAGATAGTATTCTATGTATCTATTCCTAACTAAACAGGAAAGCACCAGATTTTCTGGTTGAAAAATGCATAAAAAGATGTTTTTATTTTTTGGAGCAAGAGGAGACAAGGCTATGAGTATACAGATTGAATCATTCAGTAAAATCTTGAAAAGTCTGTGAGACAATGTGATATGGAAAGGATGCTTCAATCAGTTATCATTTATTGTTGCAGCTTATGGTTATTCTAAAAGGGGCATTTTAAAATACTCAGGGCCTAGCATCTCTGAATTTACTTCCTTGAATCACCATATTGCAGTATCTATGTAGAATAGGCATCCTGTGAAATTGGGAGTTTAGTTGTATGTGTGCTGCTAAGGTTAATATATTAATAAAGATAACATTCATGGTCGTGAAAAAAGGCATGCAATCCACAATCTGATTTTCATCTCCAGTTGGGGCTTATCTAGTTCTGAAATGTTGCATGATTCAAATACATATATGTAAATGTCAGCTTTGGCTAAAAAGCATTATAATTTGTTTATCGCAGGATATTTCTGTTTGGTTAACAAGCACTGGACTTTCTGGAAAGGTAATTCAGCTTCCAAGCAAGTTTGTATAATCAGACTGCATTTTCATAGCTTATCTAATCTATTATTTGCTTAATGCTTGGCAAACGTTCTGAGCGCTGTGAAGCCAAAAATAAGTCCTTCTATGAAATCCAATACATAACTGGTCAGAACTTGATTTGCTCGCTTTACTCACAAGTAAATGCACAAAGGATTGCCATTGCAAGTTCCATTAATTCCAATAATATTTACTGTTGATCATTTGGAAATAAATAGGCTTAGAAATATTTAACTTTCACGGATGTTTGTATTTTTATTATTCCTTTAGCATCTTGAAGACTAGAGACCTTCCTAAAGAAGGGAATCAGTTCGCTCCCCCAAATAATATTTTAAACAAAGGAAGCAGATTTCCTGGGTTTAGGAGATAATGGGAGTGTCTGTGCTATCCATCAGGCTAGAACAGGTGCTCTTTTTTATAGATGTTCACAAATGGCAGCCACAAAATAATTTAATCCTGGTAGTACTGGAAATAGGCACATTCATTACAAGTTATTTACTTGGTTCAAGCTACCTCTGTTGCTCTTGTTGCTATCTTTGGCTGCCTTCTTCCATCATGAATTCAGTACAGACTCTGTAACAGTAAACATTTGCTGCAAACAAAATTATAAATAAATCTGCCCCGTTAATTCCTTAGGCTTAAAAATAATGATGCCATCTCAGAGTCAATGCTTTTGGTAACATTGAACAGTTTCAAATGCATCTTTAGGGCATAGTACACTTTTCCCAGTCCCCAGGAGAAAAAAAAACCAGGAAGTGCTCAGCTTGAGTAAACCATTTTAAAGTTTCCAAGAGAGATGAATTCCTAAATAATTATACTGCTTTATTAATTAATAATGTCAGCTTACTTATACGGTATTTAGCAAACTGCAGCTGATTTCTCTTGTGAGGGAAGCAGGTTCTACATGAGTGCTGCTGTGGTGTCATTGTGAATGGTTTCAATAGAATGTATTAGGTCCCCTAACAATTTTGTATATGCAGGAAGGACGAAAATGGGAAACTTGATGGGAAAACATGGGAATGTGGCAAAGGGGTGGCGAGACCTGAACCCCATATATAATATGATAAGCAGGATAAGGACATTGTGCAATAGAAGAATCATCTAAAATAGGGTTAGGCAATTAATTTTCACAGGGGTCACAAGAGAAACTCCACTATTATGGAGGGCCACAGCCTGCTGCTCCTCTGCTGCTCCTGCCCCACTTGCCTCCCTCCCTCCCTTCCCAATGGACAGAGACAATCAAGGGGCCAGATATGGTCTATGACTGTAAAATGCTCATGTCAGATCATGTCATAATCAAAATTAATGTTTTGTTTTATTTACCTGTGATTGGCTCAAAATCTCTTGTTGTTGATACCATAAAACTTAATAGAATAGAATAGAATAGAATAGAATTCTTTATTGGCCAAGTGTGATTGGACACACAAGAAATTTGTCTTGGTACATGTGCTCTCAGTGTACATAAAAGAAAACATGTATCCATCAAGAATCATAAGGTACAACACTTAATGATAGTCATAAGGTATAAATAAGCAATCAAATCATATTAGGAAACATTCAATATAAATTGTAAGTATACAAGCAACAAAGTTACAGTCATACAGTCATTAGTGGGAGAAGATGGGTGATAGGAATGATGAGAAGATTAATAGTAGTGCAGACTTAGTAAATAGTTTGACAGTGTTGAGGGAAATATTTGTTTAGTAGACTGATGGTGTTTGGGGGGAAAACTGTTCTTGTGTCTAGTTGTTCTGGTGTGCATTGCTCTATAGCATTGTTTTGAGGGTAGGAGTTGAAACAGTTTATGTCTGTAAATATTTTCACACCTTTTTTTGACTCGTGCAGTATTCAGGTCCTCAATGGAAGACAGATTTGTAGTAATTGTTTTTTCTGCAGTTCTAATTATCCTCTGAAGCCTGTGTCTTCTTGTTGGGTTGCAGAACCAAACCAGACAGTTATAGAGGTGCAGATGACAGACTCAATAATTCTTCTGTAGAACTGTATCAGCAGAACATACCCAAATTATTTGGCAAAGCAGCATGTAGAGTCTTATAGCATATGTTTGATGTCACAAGAGTGAAAAAATAGAGATAAATTCTGAAAATCTCAAATTGGGTTAAGAGATAATTCAGGGTTGGCTTTAAAGATAGAAGAATTTTATACTTATTTCAGCTCATGGAACTGAAGGTGACAGAGAAAAAATGAGTAATGATGAAAAAATAAATCAAGCAGAAATTTAAACTGAAGCAAGCAGAAATTTAAACTGAAGATGAGAAGGATGAAGCAATAGAAGAGAAAATAATTCAATGAACATTTTTACTATAAATTTATCTAATTATAAGAAATAAACAAAAAAAACATCTTAAAATATTTTGCTGTTTTATGAGCTAAGAAATATGCTGAAGAACCAGGAAGCATTTTACATTTCAGTACAGGATATAGAAATGTGGAATTAGTATCACAACATGCAAATATTGGATTTTTCTACTATTGCTAGTCAATAGAAGTTATTTGAAATGTGCTTCTAAAATCTTATTATCTGTTTGACATTCCTACAAACATCAGTTTTTACAATATCATCACAATTAATTAAGCTCCCTCAGGTTTTTGGACTAGGAATTTAAGTCCTGCTGCTGATCCATTTGGTTCCAGTCCTTATACTGTACTAAAAGTGGTAATATATACATTTACATTTATTCTGCTGTTTCTGGTTGTTATTTGTATTCAGTTTTCATCCATGTTTACCAGCTAGTCACAGGATTTTGAGATGACCATCTATATAAATTGCTAAAACACTACATAAAATAAAAACATTCTAATTTATTTTATGTTTTTAAATGTATATCACACTTTTTTTTACTAAAATGTGCTCAAGGCAGCTGGTAGAAAAATCCACATTCTTTCTAGCATATTAATCCATTATGGAATATTGGGTCATGATCTTACACAGATCCACCCAATTTCATCATCCATTTGTATTAACACGTCATCTGTTTGGCAATCAATAACTCTAGGTATTTTAAATATTAACATGAATTTGTTAATTATTCTTTGATTTCATTAATTTAACAAAAAAATGGATGTTGATAATGATATAAATGATGATATATTAAATGTATGTATTGCCAAAACCATTTAGAGTCAATAGCATTTTATAAATTATAAGGGAAGTTTGGCACAAGACTATAACCTGTTTACTTGTTTTCGTTCTTGTCAATAGTTTTGTCTAATTACGTGTTTGAATTAAATACATACAGTAAGTAGTAATAAAAGGCAATCCAATTTTTGCCACTGCCCTAATCTTGACATTTTAAAGGCCACAGCTAATCAAAAGAGAATAATCAGTGTTAATTTTCATACATAAAAGAGGAGCTTAATAATAATATTAATGATGATAATAATGATGATAATAATAATAATAATAGGAATCTCTGGATGCTCAATCTTAATAGGAGGAGAAATTGCCTAACATCATGGAACTCTATTTTATGGAGAAGACCCTGCTGGATATTTAATAGTGAATTGATTAAAAAATGGCCACTTTTTCATTCATGTAAATAGCTAAGGCCAAATGCTTGTCATATCATATACATTCATAGTAAGGGTGCTGTTTTGCAGCATTTGAGGTTGTAATAAACCTTGGAATATCTTTATGATTATTATAAGCAATGCCTTGAAGGTTATTTATTGTATGCCCAAATATGTATTGGCAGGAAAGGAGTAAATAACACTTCCCAAAAGGCTGCTATGGTCAATTAGGCCCATAATATGCATTTACAAAGCACATTAGAAACGCATATTATTCACCCAATAAAGCACAAAAGGAAATGCTCTTGTGAAGCCAAAAAATATTAAGTTGTTGCATTGTAAATATTGTTCTGGCAATGTTTTCAGCCTGGACTGGTATGAAGGAGACTCTTCTTAGTCCTTGAATTCAAAGAGTCCCAAACCATCATGGAGGACTTTGAAAAATAACTAGCAGCATTTTGGGTCACTGTTGATTGAGTTTGAAAAGGTCAGATATAAATTGTGAGTTGCAATAATGGATGGGAATACAATTGGGATGTTGAGCAGGATGAAGAGCGAATATGGGTTTGTTTTAGTGATGAAATTCAATTTTTTTTACTACCAGTTATGTGGGTATGGCTGGGTGGGTGTGGTGTGGCTTGGTGGGCGTGGCAGGGGAAGGATATTGCAAAATCCTCATTCTCACCCCACTCTGGGGTCAGCCAGAGGTGGTATTTCAGAACTACTCAAAATTTCCGCTACCAGTTCTCCAGAACTTGTCAGAACCTGCTGGATATTTCACCCCTGATTTGTATGCAAAAAAAAAAGTCAATCATTAGGCTGCAGTTACTGAAATCTCAGTAGCGGCTTCTTGCAGATGCGATGAAAATAAGTGCCTGCTTTTTCACAGTTACAGACAGCTAATATTATGAAAGTGTTAGCATTTTGCCACATATTTAATTTGTTGTTATTGAGGAATATTCTCTGCCACTCCAATCATGCACTGAAGAATCTAATCCTCATTTCAGACTCAGTAGGCCCTCTAAATTAGCAGGTGTGTATTTGTTTAATTCTGCATTTCCATGCTGTATGAAGTGGCAACTTTCTCAAATAGCAAAAGAGATTTTCTGAATGTTTACTAATTAGTTCAATCATAAAAAAAGTATTATAATAAAACCTTCAAGGTCTGATCTAGAAATGAGCAGGGTTTTTTTTCCTTTCCCATTTCAACTTTGCGGATGAAAAATGCAGCAGTTCAAATTATGTTGGGAAACTATTACCTCTTCACCCCTTTCCCCCACATGGAGAGATAATGTTATACCCACAATATATTAAGACCTTTTATTCTGTTTAGATGAGCATTTGATCAAGGAATTCCTTTAAAGAATTTGAAATGATTCTGACACATAATTTTGCTTCATGTTTTTTCTTCTTCTTAAGTATGCTTTCAGTTGTTTGTCTATCTATTTGGCAATGTTTCTGAGTCTGTTTGTGAATTCCTCTAACAGCAATATCACTTGCACTTTTCATGGTGCTTTACAGCACTCTCTAAATGCTTTACAGTGTCAGTATATTGCCCACAACAATCTGGGTCCTCATTTGACTGACCTCGGAAGGTTTAAGGCTGAGTCAAACTCCAGGCTGTGGGCAAAGTTAGCCTGCAATACTTCATTTTAACCACTGTGCCACCAAGGCTCTTTTAATATACAAATAATCTTTATTTGAGAAACAAAAATTCTATACATCTGACATATATTTTATTCCTCATAATTTTACCCCTCTTCATAATAAAACCTCTTTAATATTAACTATATCATCTACAAAGTAAGTTTGATAATTAAAAGACATGATAGGTATGTGACTATTTTCATTAATAAAAATATATTTTTGTGGGGAGAAACCTGCCAAAGAAAAGATCTATAGCATTCCTGGTTGTATTATGGCTTGGATACTTTAAATTTGAGCAAGGAGCAACTTTTGTGCACTTTTAAATCTGATGTTGTATCAATAATATATTTGATTTATCATTTGATGGGAGGTAGAAGCTTAAGGAAATAACTTTGCAAAATTTATCTCAGAGAAATCCATAGGAGTCCCTAACAGACACCTAGGAAGAAATTGTAGATAAAATCACTGTGTTGTGGAGCTGGATTTACTGTATATTCATATGAATATATGGTATATTTAGTACAATTGGACTTGGAGTTCAATTACTAATATTCTATTTGCAATTAAGCAATGTCATCATCTTGCTTAACACAGGCTGAAGTTGTCCATTATTTATTGGCTAATTTGGTCAATTTTGCAGCTTTGCTTCCAGACACTGCCTTTGCTTCAGTCTGCCTCATTGCAGACTAAATTTTCAGTGGTTTAAAACAAAAACATATATATATATATATGTTTTTTATTATTGGATATAGAGAGTAGTGCCGTGTCATATGGGTGAGAATAACATCCATCAATCATCTCAGATGTCAAATTACTTTACAAAGGCACAAGCATGGATCATCAATTTTAAGATCTAATTTTAGTGTACAGAACCATAGAAAATGCTCTGTGGTATCATAATGGGATGGGCAACCTGTTGCAGACTGCAGCTTCCACAGCTCTTTACCATTGTCCATATTGGGTAGGAGTGATGGGAATCAGAATTCAACAACAGGACTAGACTATTTGAGAAATAAATGTTAAGCCAAATGTGATGCATAGTCCTACAATTTATAATTAAAAAAGTGGAGGACATTGATATGCATAATGTTTGTATTTACTAAAGTATTTTTAAATGCAGATTTTACAATTATAATTTAATAGAATAACAATGTGTCGTATCTGACTTTTTAATATTTATTCCTATGGCATCGCATTCAATGGTAGATAATATTTAATATATAAAACTGAATGATATGTAATGTCTGGCAACATTTAACAGATGACATGAGACAATAAGTAATATGCAATTACAATAAAAAGCAATTTGAAACATTAAGAGATGGAGATCAACTCTCAAGCACTTTAAAACATTTAAAGCTTGATTTAAACAGTTCACAACAAGAAGTTGGTCTTCTGTTTTACAGCTCCTATAGCAGCCAATTAAGTTTTCTAAAATTAAGGTATTAATTTCCTTGTAATAAGATGTTTTTTTCTTTTAAATTGAATTGGACAGTATTAGTCAAACTTTGGCTAAGTCAAATTGGCCTGGTTCAAGCTGATTCTAAGGTTTCATTAGGTAAAACGGAAGACCTAAGAAGCAACAGGATGGGGAAAAAAGTCTGACCTAAAATGGGGGGAAAGGAGTAGGGCAGGAAAGGAATAACATTAAGTTACTGACAGCTCTTGAGTAGCCTACTTGCTATAATAAACAGAATGTTTTCTTTTCAATGAATAATCTACCTGAAAATCTCTCTATCTAAAATTCAGAAGGACGTGTCCCCACTGAACAACTAATTAATGTCATCTAATTCTGTCCTAGAATTAAATGAGATGTGATTAGATGAGATGAGATTGGAATTCTGTCCCTAGAGTGCAAAAGTTGGCTTGAAACTCAACATTAAGAAAACTAAGATCCTGGCAAATAGGGGGGGAAGAAATGGAGGTAGGGACAGATTTCATTTTCCTGGGCTCCAAGATCACCGCAGATTGGAACTGCAGCCAAGAAATTAAAAGACGCTTGCTCCTGGGGAGGAAAGCTATGGCAAATCTAGACAGCATAATAAAAAGCAGAGCCACCACCCAGCCAACAAAAGTTTGTATATTCAAGGCTACGTTTTTCCCAGTTGCAATGTATGTGAAACTTGGACCATAAGAAAGGCTGAGCGCCAAAGAATTGAGGCCTTTGAACTATGGTGCTGGAGAAGACTCCTGCGAGTCC
>JANHFT010004827.1:12617-23669 GCA_032467955.1 Pseudoxenodon macrops
GTATGGGAAGGTTTCTCCTAAAGTCTACCACCATTTCTACGGTTTTGAGTGTGTTCAGTTCCAGATTGTTCCGGTCGTACCACAAGGTTAGTTGTTCTGTATGCAGATTCATCATTGTCTCGAATGAGACATATCACTGTTGTGTCATCTGTAAACTTCAGTAGTTTAACAGATGGATCTTTGAGATGTAGTCATTGGTATAGAGAGAGAAAAGAAGTGGAGAGAGCACACAGCCTTGGGGGGGCCCTGTGCTAATTGTACAAGTATCTGATGTGATTCTGCTTAGCTTCACCTGCTGCTTCCTGTTTGTTAGGAATGTAGGTTTGCAGCAACTATATTTCTTCTGTTGTTACCAGGCTTATTTTAGTTACCCTTTGTCTAAATATGGGTCGTTTTATTGTTATTTATACTATTACGTCGTTCTTAACTATTGGTTGAATGATTGGTGTTGTGTCTGCAATATGCTGATGCTGGAATTCCATGATATATAAATAAACCTCTACTGGAACCATTCTTACAATAGCACAGGTAGCAGAAATTTATGGAAAGAACAGATTAAATGCTTAAACTTAAATTCTTCAATGTGCAACTTGGCTTAAATTGCTGCGTTTGAATTTTGGGTTGCTGAATCAGGTGGAAAAAATCAGACTGACACATCGCTTGTCTGTGCATTTTTACCATGATATATTACTAAAAGAAAAAGCTCAAAGCCTGCCATTGACAATTCTGGCTTAAAACTTATAAATTATTAAGATCTATAGCTTTCTTCTCACAGTGGCCAGGGAACGTAGTGCATATATATCAGAGAGGAAATGAAACATCAACATATACTTAGTATTGCACATAAGGCATCGTTATGCATATACTAAAGCACTTACTGTATAACAGCTAAATAGAGCAAAAATCTAACAGTTGTATTTCTTGAGCTATTCGTCATTAATTCAACATGACATTTAAATTAAATAGCATTGTAGATCACTTAAAGTGCTTTATTATTCTAAGTGAGAAACCCAAATAAATAATTGCAATCAAGGGGTATATTATTTGAATATACTGTACTTCATAAAGAAACCTTCCCCAGTGACGCAGCTATGTGGCTTATACATCTAATGATGTAAAAATCTGCATGTATGCACAAAAACTCATTTATAGCAGCGCACATAGATGCTTCAGTGTGTACTGAATCCTACAATTGTGTTCTTTGAATAAATGCTACGCAAACTCCTTGCGTAGAAGACTCCTTGGGGAAGACTCTTAGATGAGGAATAAAAATCCCATAGTAGTACAGGTAGTTCTCCACTTACAACAATTCGCTTAGTGCCCTGTTACAACAGCACTGAAAAAAAGGTGACTTATGACCATTTTTCACACTTACAACTGTTGCAGCATCCCTATAATCATGTGATCAAAATTCGGATACTTGGGAACTGGTTCATATTTATGATAGTTGCATTGTCCCAGGTTCATGTGATCACCTTTTCCAAACTTTTGACAAGCAAACTCAATGAGAAAGCTACATTCACTTAATAACCATGTTACTAACTAAATAACTGCAGTGATTCACTTAACAACTGTGGCAAGAAAAGTCGCAAAATTAGGCAAAACTCACTTAACAAAGGTTTCACTTAGCAACATAAATTTTGGGCTCAATTGGGGCCGTAAGTACTAGTACCTTATTTTACAGTACCTTGTATACTAGTAGCAATAGGTGCTCTCTATTTTATTACTGGATCCATTCTTACAGTAACCAGGCAATAAGTGATAAAATTGCACATATTTTAACTGAGTTCTCTACTCTAACCCAACCCAAACCCCCAAAAGGCAAAATTTCTCTTAAGCATGGAGATCAAAACTTTTTATTCATCCCTGGATTAATTTGCGTTTGTCCATACATCGTATGAGGAACATTCCAACGTGTAACAATTCTCTGGAGCCAATAAATTAGTACTGTGAAAAAAAATCAAGCTGAAGATAGATATTGACACTGACTTCAGATGCCCATTGAAAAATTGAATTATGTTTTAAAATCCATAGAAGAAGTGCTTGTGCAGCCACTGTTGGTCCCAGCAACTCAGTCATTAAGCAAGGCAGTCACTATGTGAAATCGCAACCGTGCTAATGATCTTACTTCAGCTCTACTTTGCTTTAAAATTTGAGAAGTCATAAATGTGAGGACTGGTTGCAAAGTTACTTTTTAATGAGCATCGTAACTGCAAACAGTTGGGGGAAAAACCAGTTGCTAAATGAGGATTAGTTGTATTTGGAATGCAATACGACATGATTTCAATTTAACAAAACTAAATGATAGAATCTGAAAGATACATTGAAATTTAGAAAGAGAGAGGAGGAATAAGAGGGTTTTTGTTTTGTTTTTGTCTTTTGAAAACCTGGGAATCCCACAAGGTTCTTTCTCAGTATTAAAGAATAATAATGAGATCATCAGGTGAGCCCTTCTGGGTTGAATATTTTGCAGGCAGACTGACTCTATAGAGAAGACGTTGTCCCTGGCTGCTACTTATGGCACTAGAGAAAATCATCTAATAGTTAATAAATCATCCTGAAAATATCCCAGACAGAGTTGTGCTGTCTTTGTGAGAATAATAAAGCAGAAAATACTAAACTATAGCAGAAGAGAGAGAAAGAGAGACAGAGAGAGAAAGAGAAAAAGAATTTGCAGAGCGAAAGGAATAAAATATTATTTGCATTTTTAAAATGTTTGAATTTATGGATAGAATGTTATGGGGATTGCATTCCCATAAGTGAACGTTATGAAGAATGACTAATTTGTAACTCTAACGGTTTCTTCCTTGTGGTTCAATTACAGTTGACGTGAAAAGATTAGCAAATACTGTCAATAAAAGAAAAACATAATCCTTGTATAATACATAAAGTACTATATAGCTATTTCAAGAGTTGCAAACCAAATTGGGATAGAGCTCTAGAATGTATCTTGAGTAAATGGGTATTGTGAATGCTACGATATAGTTGGTCATTTGATATATTTTTGGAATAGTGTATTAATGTATATGAATAGACTTATGGGAAAATCTTTTAAGATTAAAGATGCTAACATGAGGTTGAACTACTGTATATAGCAAAGCTTTGGAATCCAAGTGTTTATCAATTATTGTATCGAGCAAGGTAGAAGGGGGGGAATCATATTGAAAAATTGGAAATGTTATATTATATATCACCTATCTTAAAGAATGGTTATTGGAAATAGATGATCTGTCCGTTTTGGAAAAGGAAGTATTTCCTATTAATCAAAGCAATAGTTCTCAAATTATGACCACAATTGGAACTGGAATCTTGTCCGTTGAATGAAACAATCATTAAGTGAGATATTATTTGACTGATTTGCTTAATGAACGCCATCTCTGCATTCCCATCTGTGGTCGCTAAGTGAACTCACAGGTTGTTAACCAGATGGAGTCCCAGGTAAGGAGTGTGGTGATGCTTCACGGGTGGGGAAGACTCTGGTGGTCCAGCACAGGCAATGTATGGGTGCTCTCAACTCTGGCGCTGAAAATCCTCTCTGCCAAAATCCAAGCAGGGTTTTCAGCCCTGTTCTGACCTAGGCTTCCTTAGAAAGCATGAAGCAAGTCTTAATCCCGGCAAAACCTCTTTTATTGACACGATTGCAAATTACTTTCATTCACAGTCCGAAAGGCTTGACAAACAGTCTTTCAGGGGAATGTTTATCAACACCCACCTTATCTCACTTGGAACGCTGCCAGAGAACTAAGTTCCAAAAGCAGAGCAAGGCAAAATTTGGCACAGAGTCTGTTAAAGTCACACACAGAACTTTTCAAAGGACTTTTCAATTGCTTCCTGCAAAAGGCCACGTCCCGTTCGCTCCTCTTTTATGGGAGGGGCCAATCATCTCCAAGGTGTAGCCTTATTCCCAAGTCAATCCTGCTTTCTTAATTGTTCTTGTCTTCTGGCATGCGCACACTGGGAATGGGCTCCAGCTGTTCCTCTGCCTCGCTGATGTCTGACTCTGGAGACAGCTGATAACTACCAGATGGCCTTGGCCTCCTCTCTACCTCCAACGCAGAGCCTTCCCCAGACTCCACGACTGGCCCATGTTCCTCCCCAACCTCCTCACTGTCCAAATCTGCTGCCAGTTCTGCTTGCCACTAGCGGGCCACAACAAGCCCGAGTGGGGGAAACATTCAGCATCCTCTGGCCCTCACCGAAACTCACCCAGAACCCTGAGGCAACCTGCATTCCTTATGTACCATTCCCTCTCTACTCTGGCACTGAAAATCCTCCTTCCCAAAATCCAAGCATGCTAAAGCTCCCTGCATGTGACTGCTTAGGAGCAACAGAAATTCAGTGTAATAAGCTTGCAAAAGAACCTGATCTCCCAGCCAAGAAACAGTGGAACCGATTGGTTTTGTCAAAGGTCTGGCCACTGCTGCTGTAGAGTTCCAGCTTCTCCTCCCATCTCTCAAGGAACAGCACGAGTGCATTTGTCCTGGATGGCAGGAAAGGCAGGGTATGCAGCAGGAGGGAGCCAGAGAGGAAAAGAGCAACACAATGAGGGAGGGACAAAAGAGGGAGGGACACCGGCCAAGACAGTAGCGAAAGAGGGAGTGTGCTTTGTTGCTCTTTTCCTCTCAAGTTCCTTCCTGTCCTGTCATCCAAGCCAAAGGGACACACCATTGCTCCCATATGGGTGGAGGTTTAACACACACAGATTTTCAGCACCAGTATGGATCTTAAATTAGCAAAAATGATCTGCACTCTGAGTATCCTCCAGCAGTGGGATCCATGCTACCTTTCATGTCTATTTCATGCTTATCTTTCCTTGCTATTTCCATATCCATGGAATAAATCTCTAAAGCTGCCTTTAATTTGATTTTTGGTTTGATAATTGGATTATAATGGCTGTTGTTGGTTTTAATAATGTATGAAGAAACCACTTTGTTGTAGCGATTAAGGCACCAGGCTAGAAACCAGGAGACCCTGAGTTCTAGTCCTACCTTAGCCATAAAAGCCGACTGGGTGACTTGGGGCCAGTCACTCTGTCTCAGTCCAACCTACCTCACAGGGTTGTTGTTGGGAAAATGGGAGGAGAAAGGAGTATTAAGCATGTTAGCTGCCTTGAGTTATTTGTTGTGGTGGAATCTGCCACTGAATTACAGGAGGGAGGAGTAGGAGAAACAGCAGCCTTGAATGGTTGCTATGCAGGAAGTGGGGCAAAAAGGATCCTCCCTAATTCTTCAAAACATTTTTCAGATAGTTATGCAGAATGTGCTTTAGTTTGGCAAGATTCTGTCTGTTTAGCAAACAGAAGTAAAGAAACTATTGCAAGCATTTACATGTGTCATTCTTGCTTTCCTTTGCCTGACATTTATAAAAATAATAAAGGTGGCAAATAACTTTTTTTTTAATTAAAAAGTACTTGGACTACAGTATCTCTTTCTTTTTAGGATGAAGAAAGAAACAGGGATTTCATTCCTTTATATAAGTAACAAATATAATTTCTCTTTTTCCTCATATTTCTGCTTTGTGTAGAATGGTGAGAACAGGAGACATCAATGCAGAGATGTATCTAGGATAATTTTCACTTAACTAAAACTAACTTTCATTTAGTTGGAATGGAGGGGAAAGGGGCCCAGCTGTCTTTTCTCCCTGGAAAAGAGTAGCTAGGTTCACATTCTAGGGGTCTGCCATCTGCTTTACCCTGCTGCTGTCTTCCTTCCATCCACTTTTCTAATTTTCATGCCACTTCAATTATGATAAGTAGGAGAGCATGACAAGCAATCCCTTTGTTATGACAGGTGTGTTGGGCCCATGGATTTGGAAGGCATACTTAATGTCACCATTCCTCCTGGTACTGCTCATAGCCAAGAAACACAGTTGAAAGAAACAGAAAGGATTGTGGTCTCTGAAAGTCTTCTCCTCACCCTCTGGATAATACTTCAAGTCAGAGGATCAACCACATCCTTTCCCTTGTGCCTCCAGCCTTCCAAACTCTAGTTATTATGAAGTGGCACTTTTAAGCATTGTTCTCCTGCTAGCATAAGAGGTTGCTTGTTTTTACATGGCTCAAAAAGCTTTTGCAATTGTTGAGATACAGCAACAACTTCAGTGTTGTTAGAATGAGCGTGCCAGGCATCTGTATATGGAGGGTACTTGGCAAGGAAAGACCAGATTGGAGCACAATTTCACTATATTGTATTTACCTATGAAAGCACAAGTGTTCTAGAATAGACTATTAAGAGGCAACCAAGAAAATGATATCATCAGTAAAGGAGCATCTCTATAAATGAATAGACTGCCTTTTGCGTTTGTTTATCCATCAAGTCTAAATCTATACAGCTGCCTATCTCACCAAAAGGTGACTCTGGGTGGCATACAGGAAGACTATAAAAGAGTTAACATCTAAAAAATAATTATTATTTTTAAAAATGAGCAAGGATATCAAATGTTTAAAAAATGGAGCTGCATCAGTACCTCACCAGTTCCCTAGAACTCCAGGGCTGATGGTATAAGCAGGTTTTGAAGGACTTCTGAAAAGTCAACAGGGATGGAGCCAGCTTCCCTTTGAGGAAGCACCACAGCAGAGAAGGTCCACCTCCTGGAACCCACCTAGTGTAGTTCTAGCACAGGGGTCAGCAACCCGCGGCTCTGGAGCCGCATGTAGCTCTTTCATCCCTCTGCTGCGGCTCCCTGTCACTGGTCAGCACCACAATTTTAAGAGGAACTTCCAGTTCTGGCATGCCAGGAGGGGACTCTATTGCAAGGGGCATGTTTTCCAGTTGGCTGCACAATTGATAGGTCTTTTGATTAGGACAGGTAGAAGAAAAAGGATACCACGCTAGGAGGAGACTCTATGGTAGGGAGAACCAGACTTCCGGTCGGCTCCAGAATTGAATGGAGGGCTTCCGGTTAGGACCTTTGTGACTCTTTGAGGTTGCCGATCCCTGTTCTAGCAGAAAGGATCTGAGTCTCTTCTGTTGATCTGATGGGATAGTCAGGTACAACTGGGGAGAGGCAGTCCCTCAAATAACCTGGCCTCATACCATAGAGGGCTTTGATTTGAACCCAGAAGCAGACTGGCAATCAGTACAACTCACGGAGCAGAGATGCAACATGCCGTTCTAGGAGTGCACATAACTGCCTATGCCCTATGCCATTGTATCAGCAGCTAAAGCTTCCAGATACTCAAGGGGAGCCCAATGTAGAGCACATTACAGTAGTCCAATCTAGAAATGACTAGGGCACCTAGAGTGAGCAGAGCCCCCAACCTTGAATCTAGAGCACAGTCTGAAGCTATGCAGAGGCCTCTTAGCCATGACTGCCACTTGCTCTTCAAGCAGGAGTCATGAATCCAGGAGGACCCTCAGGTTGCACATGGGCCCTTTTGGAGCAGTGAAACCCATTCAGCACTAAAGAAGCATAGTCCTAGAACAGGCAGACCTCAAAGTCCAAAGCCACTCAATCTTTCCAGGGTTCAGCTTTTTGTTCCCCATCCAGACCCTCACAGCCTTTACCTCTTCATTAAGCTTCATTATCACTATGAAAAGGTCCGTTTTTCCCCCAATAGGTGTCTTGCTTCGGATTTCAAACTCACGCGCACTCAATTGCTAAGGGAAAATAGCAATTTACTCCAAGCTGAGTAGATAAACAGCAGACAAGAAAAGTTATGTAAATCGAAACAGTCTCAGGGAAACAAAGCTTGCAGGGGTAGCTTCGCTTTCAGCAGGAACACACAGAAGAAAAGTCAAATGTAATCCAAAATTCAGAGGAAAGGAAGCAAGCAAAGAAAATATTTCTGCAGCTTTTTGTCTTGAGGAGCTGCAGAAAAAAAATAGTTCATAAAGTTTAGACTAGAGGACAACACGTGCACACTGGACAGAAGCTGGGGCTTTGCAAAGCTTTTTACTGTTCAACTGACTGTCTTTAGGACCCAGCTAGGACTTGCCTTTAGGGTTATCTTAATAAATTGTGCTGATTTTGCTGACACCCATAGCAAAAACATGTAATGTCATTTCAAATTTGATTTGTAAAATTATCTGGATAATGCTGTGTATTTTCTGAGTGCTTTTGAGATTTTTTATATTTCTAACTCATAGTAACACATATACTCTTTATTTCTCGTGACATTTGCAGCATTTATTACTAAATAATTTGTCTATCTTGACAATTACTGATGGGGATTGCCAAGTAATTCTTGCTGTGTCTTTAGTCCATTCATGGAGTCTGAAACGAACGTATCTGCATAAAATTTGCAGTTGTACTTAGAGTATCTTACAGCATAAAAAATAAAGGTTGTCCTTGACGTACGACCATAATTGAGTCCAGATTTTCTGTTGTTAAGTGAGACATTTGTTAAGCGAGTTTTGCCCCATTTTATGACCTTTCATGCCACAGTTGGTAAGTGACTCACTGCAATTGATAAGTTAATAACCCGGTTATTAAGTGAATTTGGCTTCCCCATTGACTTTGCTTGTCAAACGGTTGCAAAAGGTGATCGATCACAAGAACTTGGGACACGGCAATGTTCATCAATGCGAACCAGTTGCCAAGCATCTGAATTTTGATCACATGATCATGGGGATGCTACCAAGGTCGTAACTGAAAAATGGTCCTAAATCACATTTTTCAGTGCAGTTTTAACTTTGAACAGTCACTCAATGGATTGTTATAAACATGTGTTTATAAAAGGGTCTAGCAATGAAATTGTTAGACTTTTCTTTATAGCATTCCATATTTTTAGCAAGCTTTGTTTTATAATACATCCTTTAAAATCTTCATCCTCTTTCATGTCCCTGTAACAGAAATATCTGTGAAGCCCACTAACTAGGCCAACTCCTTCCAATATTGATGTACTACTGTTTAGGGATTTTATTCATTACGTTTGCTGTGGCAGACAGCTTGCTCTATAATATAGTTGGAAGTTTTGAAGAGCAAGACTATTTCTGCCTTTTGAGTATTGTAAAATGTTACATTTTACTCTAGGTTTCTTTTTCTCACTCCATATAAATTTATCAACAGGTTTTTTTTCTTGGATTGGAATTGGCATCATTTGAAATAAATAGTGTATTTGGAGTAAGACAATTCATCTTAATAATCATAATTCTTAAGCAACAAATCTTTCCATCTTTCAAGATCTCTTTTAATTTATTTCCTAACTTATTATAATTGTTTTTTTATATATTTCTTGATTGTTCCCTGTGAAATACAGATCCAGATGTTTCACAGCACCTGGCAGATTCCTTCCACAGGAAAACTTCCTGCCTGTATTTTTGTTTTTTGATACCCAGGTTCTGGGATAAATAACTGATTTCCACATAGTCAATTCAGCCCTTGGCTAGGATTAACAGGAGAGTCCGATAGATTAGAATCTTTATTGTAGGCAAGCAGCCTTTAGCATAAAGAGTTGATAGCTTACAGAAGTCAGAGATTTTAGGTATCTTATCTCTAAAGTTTAAGCTATAGGTTTCTCCCTTGGGCAGTCACACTCTTCCAGATGAACAGATACTAGCCTGGTCACTTTAGGAGCTTGAGAAGCAACTACTGATATACAGTATGTTTACATAACAGCTTTATATTGCCTTTCTGCCACTGAATTAAAATTTACCATTGTTGCTGCAGGAGGATGAGGAGATAAGATTAATTCCTGATTATATAATGATCATTTTCAAGGCAATATGCTGCCCTTTCTCTCCCCCTCCCCCCCAATACACACACACACACACACAAACACACACACTGCTCAGTCACTGGCATGTAGAATTAGCCCAACAACTTCCACTACCTAATCCAGTGATTAAGGCGCTAGGATAGAAACCAGAAGACCGTGAGTTCTAGTCCTGCCTCAGAAATAAAAGCCAGCTAAGTGACTTTGGGCCAGTCCCTCTCACTCAGCCCAACCCACCTCACAGGGTTGTTGCTGTGGGTAAAAAGAGGAGGAGGAAGGAGAATTTGGTATGTTTGCTAGCTTGAGTTATTTATAAAATTAGTAAAGGCAGGATAAAAATTCTTTAAAAACATTAGTAGTTGCAAACTGAATAAGACTTAATTAGACATCACAGAAGAATATTTGTTGGGGAGGCAGATCTTTTAGCTGGATACAAATTTTACAAACAGAAGTCAGTTAGGAATAACCTTCAGGCACCCATTTTTGCTCAACCTCCTTTTCCTCATGGGGTTCTTGTAAAGTTAAAATAGTGGAGGAAAGGCACATTGCTTTGAACTCCTCAGAAGAAAAGCAGGTTATCAATATAATAAATCAATAGATATATTTATATATGAAATATATATAAAACAATGCTGTTAATGAGGCCTACAGGCATGATTATTTATATACCAAGAGCTTATATTAGGACTAACATTTTTGTCACTAACTGCCAAACGTAACAGGATAGTTCTCTGAATTAACACCTCTGAATGCCAATCATCCTGTTAATGTGTAAGATGATAAAAGCTAAAAGGTATGAAAGCCTATATACATCCAACCTATTCATAAGAATGTTTCAGCAGCTGGTTCCAATTTTGTAAAACATATTTCACATCTAAAATACTCTTTAATACCTTGTTTTGAAACTACATCTTAATAAAAGGTAAATGTGTTGAGTTTTTAAGCAATTTCTACAGTAGTGTAAAAATAATACAGATGCCAATCTTTTAACAGTTTAATTTTTAGAAATCAGAGAAACACACTGAAATTGCGAACTCAATATTAACTCGTATGTGTAGTGTCAGATCCTCCTCCCTTTTTAAATTTTTTATATTTATTAAGAATTTTGAATAAAGTAAGACAAATCTAAAGGAAGGAAAGAAAAAGTACAAAGAAAAAAGAAACAAAGAAAACTGAAGTTGTGAAATATGATTTCCAACCTTAAACAGTCACCATTTTATAATCCTCCCGCTTAGATGTTATGCAAATACCTTGCCATGTCGATATTTTTCAATGAACCAGAGTCTTTTCTAGTTCATTGTACATAAGTCCCAATTTAAAATTGCCTTCTGCCGCCAATAGCCTCCCACCGACCAGTGCGCTCACATAGAGAGGGCCTTGTCAGGGTGCCGTCGGCT
>JANHFT010004827.1:33626-61377 GCA_032467955.1 Pseudoxenodon macrops
TAATGTACACAAGTTACAGTTAAAAGTGTGGCAGAAAGTGGACTCTGGGTGTTTTTCCAAATGCAGTAAGTGAGGTTGAATGTGTATAGTTTTGTGTGAGTGTGTGTGTGTGTACATACACATACAGTATAATGTATGTTTTTGTGTGCCTATACACACTAGTCTATATTATGTAATGTATGTACACATATGGCATATATACATAGGATTAAATAGCGTATTTTTGATGGTCAGTAGTAGTAAATAAATAGACAGGGAAATTGTATTTCGTTGAGGCCCACCCGGTCACATGACCACCAAGCCACCACTCCTCACCTGGTCACATGACCAATAAGCCCCTCCCACAAAATAAGCCATGCCCACAGAACCGATAGTAAAAAAAATTAGAACCCACCCCTGACACACACACACACACACACAAATACAAACATACAAGGGCTTTGCTTCTTGAATCTTCCTTTCCACAATTAATTACTCAGAATGTGCATAAAAGAGACAGAAAGAGCTGTTTGTGAAAGAGAAAGGTTGGTGAAGATATGGGTGTTTATAAAAAAATGGAAGTAAGTATTCATTAGTTTTAGAAATGAAATATTTTGTTTTAAAAGTATACATTTAATTAATTAATTCTTTTTCCTGCTTTTTGTGATGTGTTCTCTTTGGTCAGTGCAGGCAGTCTTTGACTTACGACCATAATTGAACCCAACATTTCTATTGTTAAGTGAGACATTTGTTAAGTGAATTTTGCCCCGTTTTACGACTTTTCTTGCCATAGTTGTTAAGTAAATCACTGCTATTGATAAATTAGTAACTTGTTAAGTGAAACTGGTTTTCCCATTGACTTTGCTTGTCAGAAGGTCGTAAAAGGGGATCACATGACCCTGGGACAAAGCAAAGGTCATAAATATGAACCAGTTGCCAAGCATCTTAATTTTGATCACATGATTGTGTGTTTGTGTGGTGTGTGTGTGTGTGTGTGAGAGAGAGAGAGAGAGAGAGAGAATCAAAATGTCTGTATTTCTATATTCTGTCTTATTACTCTATTCTGTTTTGGGGTGAGCCATGTTCTTCAGAGGCCCACACTTGCAAATCACTCCTGCTTACGCATTCCTTTGAAACACTCAAAATCTTAATTTGCTTTTGTGTTGTAAAAAATTATTCTGACTCCCTTTATTGGTTTTACAAAGTCTCATTTGTGTGTCAATAAACTCTACTTCTTAAAGATGTCCGTCATGATCTACTCATGATCCATTCTTTGCATGGACCAGTTCACGTGCCTTATTTGAGGAAGTTTTACATGAAACCTGTACATTTTGTTAAGGATGGCATAACTTGGTTTTCAATGTTTGCAAACATTCGATTCTGTCTGACCCACTTTATATATAGCATGGGTGTTTTTGAACCATGCTATTGCATTTTTGCTCAGATTGATTCTGTTCAAGTGGCTCCTTGAAGGACCCCAGACAGTAGCGCAGTTTCCTCCACAGCAGATTTGATGCAGCCTGTTGTTGACTTTTCTGCCCCTCTAATGATTACCTGGCTGTCTGGAGGATTCTGACCCTCTGCTGCACAGACTAATTAGCTTTTCAGACTTCATTGTGATTCTTTTTTTTTTTAAAGAAAAATGTATGCAGGGTGTTTTTAGATATTTGTTGCTTAGTTCTGAGTATAATTGCACATTATCAATATATAATGTCAGTATTTGCAAAAAAAACCGGTTGGTGCTGTTTCTAATTGCTGCTATTTTTTCCACAATGAATTACTTTGGCAAGGTACATTTGGGGAGTGACCATTATTAGGAAGCATGTTTAGTATGTGAGGGCCAGACACACTTAAAGGTCATCTTTTATTCCTATTAATGCAAATGGATTTAAGCTTCAAGAAGTACAGTATTGTAGCTGTGAGGCTGAAGAAAATGAAGTTCTTGACCTATTGCAAATGTAATGCCACAGATGGAATATCAGCACAGCTTAATTAGCAATTTCAAACTTTGCCTGTTTACCAAAACGTGTGTGTTCCATCTGCTTTATAGCCATTCTGGTACTTTAGTTTAGAAAATAATCTCTTGTTTCCCAATCTGCTTTAAGTGGATTAAGGCATGTTACTGATTTGCTCTCCCCGCTTTATGCATGGTAAGTGAATTATTGCAAGAGGGAAATGTTCTCCAAAGTCATCCTGTATTGCCTTGGGTTGAAATTAATTGGTACCAGAAACTCAATTGTAAAAATTCCTCTAAAAACTGAATACAATGAAAATTCAGATTGGAAGAAATGGAAGAAATAGTAAAGCTGCCTTTAATTCTCTCTTTTTTTAAAAATTAAATATGAAATACGTCTGAAAGTTGTCCTGCTGCTTTTATAATTTTCAAATTGTCATTGATAGGACTGCTGTTAGCAAAAACTTTCCGGTTTAAAAGAACTTACAACATTACTAAGTTAAGGATTTTTGCAAATGTTGCACTTTTTTCATGTTGCTTCATAAATGTCAGTTTATTCAGTATTAATTCCAGTATATTTAGAAGTCAAGCAAGTTCTTCTTCATTCTGTTTCGAAATGTATTGTTAACTGTTCTGTGATGATAGGTTGTTGCATTTCCAATTTTGACTGATGCAGGAAAACTTATTTTTCTCTTTGAAATGTAGGATTTGTTGCCTAAACATATTGTTTCTGACTTTTATATGCATATATTTATTTATATAGTATAATGTTTGTGATTTCTTTGACTATCCAACGTTGAACCAGTCTTGCCAACAAAACCATCAAACATTTCCTATTTCTCTACTCTTCTTGTTTTTAATTTTTACTTTTTAAATAATACATTTTTTGAAAAAAAAATCTCTTAATGGGAAACCTGGCACTGTCTGTCTTCTCTGTTCTGCAGAAATGTTGAAGGAGTTGAACCAGCAACGCAGAGCGAAAGAGTTTACAGACCTGAAAATTATTGTTGAAGGCAAAGAGTTTGAAGTCCACCAAAATGTTCTAGCTTCCTGCAGCTTGTATTTCAAGGACCTGATTAAAAGGTTTGCCTTCCTTCCAGCTGTGATCTGGTCTGTTCTTTTGTAGGACGCATTTGTGTCGCTTTTTTTTCCTCCCCTCTCTTTCAGGTTTATGAAGATTTGACTCTCCTGTCACAGAGCCAGTAGCCATTCTTTCCACTTACTCTGAATGTATTTTTTTCAAACAAAAGACTCAGATTCATTTCTTACACATATAAGGTGATCTGCACAATTCCAGATCTCATTATTTGCACATTTTGGCTGAAGAGAAATGCTCTGTCATGGAGCATTTTAAAATCAAACCCAAACAACTGAAAAACAGTGTTGATCCCAAAACACAACTTATTAGGTTAATAATTAAAAAGGGATACTACTAACTCTTCCTCCAGGCTGCAATAACTGATATTATTTTAAAATTGCCAAGTTTTCATACTAACAAAGATTGTATTGTATAATAGACATTTAATCCTTTGGACGTTGACGTTTGGGACACCTGATGCTTGTGGAATTGAAAAAGGTGAATACATGATAAATCAAATATTGAAGTCACACCTTTTCAGCATGACTTTATAAAAAAAAGAGAGAATTTTTTTTAAATCCTGAATTCTTTCTACTTGATAAAGTAACTATTCCCCTCCTTGACCAAGTAGTGTGTCAGACCTGCCATAGCGTCTTTGTTTAAATTTCCATCCTTACAATTTTCTCCCTCCATCTGATTGTAACATTGCATGATAACGGTTTATTTACCATTACATTGATTATTTTAAAATGTGTTTCCTTCATAAATTCATGGTATTTTTACAGTATTAGCAAATCAACATAGCAAGATTGGGGGAGTCCAGAAGAATGCAATAATGTTCATATTTCTACAGTCATCAGCAAATTAATCTGAATCCTGATTTCCACCTCACTGTATTTTCCAGAACAGACTCTGAACCTGGACTGTACAAAAAGAGAAAAAAATGGGGATTGCAAAACATCATGTTGGCTTTTAAATTGAGCTTTTAAACATTGTCACTAACACAGTAGTGGCTATATTTTATTCCAGGGTTGCATTTTTGCTGTATCTTCTCTTTTCTGAGAAACAGAAAAATGTCCTTTCATTTAAGCTTGGGGTTTTTTTTATTTGTTTGTTTTTAAATAATTGTGGTGACACTATACTATTGGTGTATAGCTGAACTAACTGCCTTATCAATTATTCAGAAAGAGTTGAGCTAGTATCATACTTTTTCCCCTTCATAAACCAAATTATAGCTAGCTTTAGTTGCTCTTGGATTCTATATTCCTGCCTGCTCATTATCACTTACTAGTGAAGGTTACATTATATGCCTCTTGCCAAGATGAGATATATATATATATTCTGCAGGGAAAGTCTTTGGCTCCATTGATAAAAATCCTGTAATTGACTAGCCTTGCAGTATCACTGATTTAATTGCGAAGTTTCTTCCTTGCTAGTCAGGTTGTCAGAGACCATCTGTTTCTGGAGAAAATCAGGTCTGAATTCAGTAATAATTGTAGAATACTTTAAGACAAATCACTGATAACCTCCTAATGGTTTTTCTTGCAATTTTAGCATCTTCAACTTTTGTGAGCCTCCTTTAAACAGTTGAACAGAAGATGAGATGAAATGCTTTAATTAAGCAATTCAATGAATGCATCTGGATGATACTTCTGGAACTTCTTTTTGTAACTTGCAAAATTCTTCCCTATTGTTGCCAGGACCTGATAATGTAGTGCCTGCCACTTTGCATTGGTAAATGTTAACATTATTTGCTATCGATCATGTTTAGCGTATTAAGAAAACCCCAGCTCCCTTGGAACACAAATATGTTAGGACAGTCATGACCTTGTCCCTGTATATAACATAGCGGCATGCACTTTGTATCTAACCCATCCTTTGTTTCACCCTAACCTAGAAATTGTCCTTCCAGGACAATAACATTTTCATATGTAGCAATATGAAAGTGAAGATAACGTTAACGAGAAGAGGCTCTCACAGTTCTTTACATCTAAAGATGGATGAACATGGGACTTTGTAGCTAAAGGAGAAGAACTAGCATTATATAACGTCTTCTGACACATATACTCGTATGACTGGATACATATGGTTAGAGATAGTATTTTCCATTAATCTAATTAGAACTAAAACGTCCACACTCAAACCTTCATAAGACTTTTCTGACTCCTGCATTCTCTCATATATAAATATGTAAATACAAACAGCAAGAGATGCAAACAGAGTAAAACTTAAAAGATGGAAAACCAAAATGGCTTAACAAGGATAAGCATGAGTTCTCTGTTAAAATGGGGCTTCTAGTTAGGAAGAACTAAGTATCACAGTTCACCCAAATAGTTTTTTTTTAAACTTGTAGAGCAAATACACAAAGATGTGCTTTAGAATGCAGAAGCAGTGAATGGATGGAGGAAAGATCTCTTGCTCCCCTTAGATATGTTCCAAATTGCAGTCTTTAGCAAAGGGCACCTATCACAGGCTTCCAATATTATATGTTGGAGCATTATGGGTGGAAACCATTCTTACAGTGGATGAGAAGGTCAGGCATTAGCACTGTTTCAGCCATCGATTTCGAGCTAGAACTCTTAAGTTACATCAGCAAACACAGTGTCCCAAATAAATGCCAGCTGAATACCAACATGTTTCTGTAGGAATTACAATTCTGGAGAAGAACATTGGGAAAGGCTGCTTTGAAACTATGTGTATAGTTTTGGGAACTTGTGTTTTCTGCACAACATATATTTAATATATTTCTTAGCTAATTTTCAACACTGCAGTCATTTCAGATGTATATTTTAAGTTTTTATGAACAGATTTGGAAATTGGCTGGAATTTAATTCCACTTCCTTTCAGGCAGAGTTTTTTCAGGCATATATAACTCGAATGTTCCTGTCTCCATTTCTCCTTCAATTACTTTGGACATTGCATTGTGTATGAATGGAGATGCCAGACATCACTGGTCATGACTGCAGTTCTTCCAATTTTGGGAGGTTACATTTTGATTATGGTTTTTGTATCATAAGAGATATGAATAGCTATTATCTATCTGTAGCTAAGTCAATAAGACAACTCTGCACACACACATACAACACATGTGTATATCTTTGTGTATTTAGCTATTAGCTATTGTAATCCCAATAAATTGTAGTTTGGGATTGAAATATTTCCCTTTATAGACACTGATAGAAAATAAATTGAAATTAATTTTAGGTTCCAAATATTGAAGCTATTTTTTTTTTATTTGCTGCTTTTGAAACTTACAAGAACTTTCTACTCATCTACGTGGAAAGTTTATTGAAGTTTCGAATTTAACTCAGGACTTGAGTAGTAATTGAGCTGATGTTTCTAAACTTCTTGTTATATTGGTGTCAGCATCTTGTGAAAGTGCTCGCACCTTTTATGTCACAAGCCAAAAAATACTTAGCAAAACCTAATATTGGTTTAGACATGGTAGAAGTGTGTCAAGAGAATTTGCCTAAATGAATCAGCAACTAAGTAAAATAGTAACGTTGTGTTTTAATAGGGACCTAAAAGGAGCCCCCAACTGGGCGTCCCCTGGGCAACAGCGATGTCCTCTAATCGTCTCAGAGGTGCTTTTTCAAGAGGCAACTGGACTCTCGTGTTTTTTCCTTGAAGATGTTTTGCTTATCATCCAAGAAGCTTCTTCAGCTTCTTGGATGAGAAGTGAAACGTCTTCAAAGAAAAACAAGAAAGTCCAGTTGCCTCTTGAAAAAGCACCTTTGGGACAACCATGACCTGGTTGACTGAGAATCTCCATGGATTCTCACCATCTAATCCTTCCAACTCAGAAGCTCCTCAGTGCTTCCAATACAAAAGCAGTAGCTTATTTGTGTTTGGCCTGTCCTGTTAATGATAATTCTTTAATTATATCCCAGATGTCTGTTTACATTTATTCTGTGTATTCAAATAGATTAGTACTTTACATTTATATGCCAGCTGACTCCTGATGACTTCCAAAACTGAACATGTATAAGTCCTATTAATTTCTACAGAAGGTTGCTGCATCCTCTAATGATTTTCTTTATAAAACCACGTGAAGCCATACTTTAGGCCTCCTTTATTAAGATTCAGTGCACTTGGGAAAACAGAGCTAGAAATAATTATGTACTTGTTTAGCCAAGTCCTAGTTTTTGTTTTCAATTTGCACTTTTAGTGAAAGTATCTAAAACTGAGTAAATACTAAATCTGCTAAATGCCTGTTGGAACACAACAAAATTAGCAGTGAAATTAACAGCCATTGAGCACAACACAATTAACCAAGACACTTGGCCATCTGAGGCGAGGGGTAGCAAATGCTGTCAGAACTTTGGAGAGTATCCAAAGTCATCCTAGTTATTTTGGAAGCAAATCAGAAAAACCTACAAACGCTTCTCCCCTTACCTGGCAATAAAAGCATATGAATGACAAATTAACACGTACTCTTTTTCATGATGCTAAAAGTCTGCTAGATTAGATGGCTGCCTTATTCTAACTTCCACTGTCCCTGCCTAAGGTGCATACTCCTGTGGTTTCCCAGACAGCATGGAGGTTAGTCCAGCACTTCCAGAAGACAGAATATTAAAGAGGGTTGCACTACCTTATTTAAAAAGAAAAGAGCCATTAGCTAAAATGGTATTGAGTTATGAATTAAAGCCAAAGGAATGTCAGCAACTTCTGTTAATCCAGTTATAAAATCTGAGAGATGGTCCAATGCTTTGGTGGAAAGAACAAAGTGTACTCTTCCTTTTACAGCTGGGTGGGTACCCGGAGAATGCTAGCAATGTCTTTTTTTTTTTTAATGTAGTTCATTTAAATAGTGTTATGGAAAAATAGTTCTATGTTCTTTTAGATAGTTTGGGATATTAGTTCTGCTTTATGCTCTATTTGTGGAACATATTCTTCCTTAATATTTCAGGTGGCTTTTAGATTTGATGCTTTACAGCTGCCAAACTTCTGGAAAACTCAGACTACGCATTCATGAGTTTCTGTGCAGAAATTCACTGACAGTTCTAACTTATGTCAGTTCCTTCCACGGAAGGTGATTGGTCTTGCACTGAGCCTGCAGGACTGAAAGTATCAATTGGAGATAAGACTTTAAACCAAACTGCAGTCAGAACTGAATAGCCGCAAAATTTATCTGGAGCCAGTAATAATTAAAAAACATGATTCCAGTTTAAAGGGTTGAGTGTGCTACAGTGCATATATCCTTTAGGATTTGTTTTTTTAATGAATAGGGAAATTCTCACTTATTAGATGTGCTGTGGTCCTTTAGAGAGTCTGCACCCAGAATGTAAATGTCATGAATCAAACACTGCATTCAAATGTTTGTTTATTATTGCTCCTTTTACCACCAGCAGCAAAATTGTCTTGCTCTCCTAAAAGCTTAATAGTATCTTTGCGACAGTGCATTGCACTGAGATGATATTGTATCATTTTAATTTGTTAAACATTCATCCCCTTTAAAAAGTTAATGAAATATAGTTTTTTCATTGGTTGACCTTCCTGACAACAGTTACTAGATTTGTAAGATTTATACAAGATATTTACTCTGAAGAGTCAGAGGAGTTCTTTAATATGAAGAGTCATAGTAACCTGTTGAATAAACAGAATCTGGCATCTCAAAATCAAGAAGACTATTCTTGAAATTTATTTTCACCCCAACTTAATTAGATACCTATTTCATTAATATTAAAGCTGTGGATCACTCAGCTTCCTTTGAAAGTTTAGTGCTTGCTCCTAGGGTTTTCCATTCAGTCAAAACAGAATTGCAAATCTTGTCCAAGCAATGTCAAACTAATCACTATGCTTGCTTTTGCTATGGATAAATAGGCAGTGAGTCATGCTGCACTGTTACAGTGGTGCACAGGTGATTTCATGACTTAACCAATAACCATATATTTACTTGAGTCTCACTCCCTTCTGGTCCTGGTTGTTTGGGGATCTAAATAAAAGTCAAAGGGAAATCATGATCTCTATAGGGAATATTTACATCCCAATTTTTGAACAGCATAGTCAATTAACTGCCAGGAGTGTCATATACCTGAAAGAATAGACAATAACAGACAGACATCTAATGGGTTACTTTATGTGGCTGATGCAACAATCTGAGATTGAGATTTTTGCAAAAACAGCTTTAAAACATTGTTGAAGCATTAATAGTCAAGACTGAACAGAACAAAGTTATTTTCCACTTTACTGGGTCCTGCAAAGAACATGAGAAATTCATAGCCCAAAGCATTCAATATAGTGTTAATGTATTTACTGAAGCTTTGTGTTTTGTTTTGTTCAAGCTGTGCTCATTTTTAAAGCTTTTTCAGGCAAAAGTCCTTAGCAATTTATACATATTTTTCAATTTAGGTCATACCCCAATTTACACCTTTTGAAAGTTCAATATCAAATTCGTAAGGATAGTCTTTCAGTTCTTAATACGATTCGCAAAACATTTTTTAAAATCAAAACTGGACATTTGTGACAAAATGAGAATCCAGATTGTTTTAATATTTTTGAACACTGAACTTAACTCCTTAAGTTTTGTACCCTTAAAATAATAACAGAATTCCATCAAGATTTGTATAATTGCTTTTTGGAGTCTAAGCTCCAAATATAATTTTTCTCTGCTACTGTCAGAGAACACCAGATTGAGTATTATTAAAACACAACTGATACGATCACCAGCTGGATGTGTCATTGGTTTCAAGTTATTTTAATCTGGATATAATGAATTGTTCCCTAAAGCCCCCTGATTATTTATCAGCTATAACAATCCCTAAGTGCAGAAGATGTAATGATATGGAGATGACTTGAGAAAGACTTTGAAACAACTCTTTCAACATCTCTGGAGGATATGGTTATCTCAGTATTTCAAGGAGAGAAATTATATATACAAAGTCAGAAACTACAGCAAAATAGCTGGATTTACTTATTTCGCTGATGAAAATACAAATCACTTTAAGATGCAGTCAGATCTATGAATCCATTAAATCTCACCTGTGGTCTGTTTAGCCCACCTGTTTAGCCCATTAATGGAGACATTAATGATTCATAACAGACTTTTCTACATTCCAACAATGGGAACTTTAGACAGCTATGTTTTATTAGTGGTTTATGTGAATATTCCACAGTTTAAAAGATTGCAAGATGTTGCAGTTAAACATTATGCTGTTTGTAAGTAATTATGGAATTGATATATTAAAAAGGCAGTGCTGGTCAATACTCAAAAGTACTGAATCTTGCACTTAACTCATATGTTACCGTAGTAAGGTAATGTTCAAGAATTTGCAATCTTGATTTCAATAATGCATGGAGTCAGAACTCTGTAAAAATGCTAGTGTGTTCTACAGATTCATAGAAGGCAGAGGCGTTTGAGGTTTAACATCTATTAGATAATGGCAAAAGCAACTAATTCAATGAAGACATAAACACAGTTTCTGACAAATGCTCCTATGAAATAATATCTATCAGATCATGAAGAGCAGCAGCAACGTTATATGAATTAACAACAACAATATATTAATTAAGCTCTCACATAAAATTTTAATTGAACATATCCAAAATCCTTAAACATTTAAACAAAATGCAGATTTCCTAGCTTGCTCAACCATTCTGTCTTGTTGGAAGAACTGGATAAAAATATTAGAGAGATGTTTGATCTCAGTAAATTAGACACTTGATAAATTCTTATTTCACATGGAACTTACTCAACATATAGGAACGAATAAATTCAGCCTGAAGTGGACAAATGTTTAACTATACTGCAATATCTGGAGTTTTGAATAATTTAGAGCAGGAAATACTTTAATACTTTTGAGTGAAAATTAATGGTTAGAGCAACAACTGTGTTCCTTACCTTCTTTTAGTATTGTGCAGTAAATATGATTAAAAGAGGCCAGAGATAATGCTTTATGCCTAGAATGACAACTCTGTTCCTGCTGTTTTGTATTCTGTCCTTGGCTGTCCTTGAGGCTTCGGGAGCATTTTAGTTGTATATTTTTTGTTTAATTCAGTAACCAGCTGAGCTATTATGTAGTATAGTAGACAGGCTGGCTTCTGGTAATGCTTTCATGTGTATTTGGGCCAACAATTATTCTTCGGTCCATTGTCTTTGTTCCTCTAGAAACAGATTCTAAGGAAGCCTACTCGGTAAGTTTTCCAAGAAAGACAAGCCTGTTAAGGAACTTTTTGTTCCAAAGACAACTGGCTCATTCTTTTGCCTCTTATTTTAAGCTGTGCTTTTAAGATTGTATTTCCCCCCTCACACAACCCAAAAGTTACAGCCGAATAGCAGATCTGCAGTTCAGCATACTTGCTCAGCAACTATAGCATTAAATTTGCTTAAGTTTATCTCACAGCATTTCTCATCAAGCCAGATTTAGCTTCACTGAGTGACAGTGACTATGGTGAGTAATTTACTGACGCAGAATGTTAGATCCATGGATTTGCACCAATGAAAGATATTTTTCTCAAAACCGAGGAAATGTAAACATAGGCCAAAAGATTCATCCTTCCAGTAAGCTGAAATAGATCTGGTAAATCCTCATATCCTGAGGCAGTAAATGCATCCATCTGCAGAATTGAAAATAACTAAAAAGATGTGTAAAGTTCACAAGATAAGTTTCTGAAACTATTATAAAACAGTCATAAATACTGAAAGGACAGATATTCTTCTATAACATGTCATTGAATAAATATAACAGAAAATTATAATAGGTATATCACTACCAACATCAGGCATATTTCAGGAACAAAATGGAGCCTGTTCATGGCACTCACAGCTAAAGCAGTGGCATTAGCAAGAGTCTTATGCAGAGGCCTTTTGCTCAGAAGTAATAGCGAATGCCATCAAAGCTTGGATGGGTGATTTTTGTGCTAAAATCAGAATATCCAAATACCTGGTAGAAATCCAAAAACATTTCCGATTAGCTCACTTGCTATAATCCTAAATTATGGCATTTATATCCACCAGCAGTTAAGCAGATACATTTTTGGTAGTTGTGAAAAATGGTCTCTTTGGCAGCTGAAAAATAGAAAACATAAGGGAAATTGCTCTGTGGATACTAACTTTTGTGTTAAGATATTTTTTTTAATGATAGGACTTCGATTTTCCCCGCAACAGTAAACAATGTAGAGTCCTTTGATACTAAAAAGAGATGGATTGAGCTTTCACAGTGCACTGAATCATTATGTGTTTACTTAATTCTGAGTTAGCATGTTATACAAACCTACCCAGAATAACTGAGTTGGAAGGGACCTTGGAGGTCTTGTAGTCCAACCCTCTGCTCAAGCAGGAGATCCTATACCATTCCAGACAAATGGTTGTCCAATCTCTTTTTAAAAGTCTCAGTGAGCCACAATCATTTACTGTCGTTAAACAAAAAATGGCTTCTGGCAGTGTGAATCCAACTACTGAGGCATAGAATTGGAACTATTGTCTTTAAAAAGTAATAGTAAATAACCCAAACCAAATTCTTTTAATTATCGTCAGCTTTTTATGGATATAGTTTGTCTGATGTAAATGCCAGACCAATCAAACCAATTTCAGAAGAAATTTTACTATTTCAGACCTATTAAAATTGATACGTTCAGTGCTTAATTCTAGTCAGAGCTGGCTAGTTGACCAACTTGAAATAAAACAGGTTTGGGGTATTTAAAATAGTGTTCTCACCCACTGTAAACAGATTTTAATAGATAACGTGACTGCAGCTATTAATTTCCAAGACAGACAAAACCTCATGGAACTTTCAGTCAAAAGAATTTGCTCGCAACAAAACAATAATTTTAACAATAATTTTGAAACAGCCTCTGTAGGGAATGCTGTTACGTTCCTCAGATAGAAAAAAGCTGAAACAATTGTTCTGAATTATGTATCTCACATTACTGTAGTCACACCACTTCTTCTGGCATATGGCTTCATTTTTGAACAACCTGAGTTTGTTTTGACTTGTTAATGTAACTCAGGCAAGTAACTAGAGAGCAGACAGCTGTCTATAATATGTATAGATAGCTTTCCATATGTAATGTGAATTTGAAAAAAGAATATTGCCAGCCTTCAAAATACAATCAGATGGTTAATCAGCCAAAATAAATATGGTTAGCAGGTGTAATGAGATCTGTGAAGCTTAGCCCTGTGGGGGTAGATGGAGACTTGTGTACAAATCCTGTCTATAAACTAAAATTCCTGAAAGCAGCTTTGAGTTTGAAGGAACTTTACTCCATACCATAAAATAATGCCTTAACTAAGTAATTGCTGTGAAATGTTTTGATGAGAAGGTGTGCGCATGTGCACACTGTGTGTAGAAATAGACCATTTGTGGTGGTTATAAAGAATGAGGAGGAATATATGCCTGAATAATAAAAGCAATTTAAAAATTAAGATTATTTGGAAATATATTTTCTTAGATTGTAATATTTTTCTCCTTTCATCTTCTAATCATGTAAAAAAACACTTTAAAAAACTTCTTAATTTCATAGATTAAATTCATTAATCACCCCATGTTTACACTACAAAATAAGTGGGTAATATAGCTATGCATCATTTGAATTCAGAGGCAAAACAGTACTTGACAGAGTGTGGAGACATGAATATACTAGTAGTTCCGTGTACAACCCTTGATAGCACCTGTACATTCTCCCAAGGTCAAATAAGTTGCTTCATAATCCTAGGGATAGATAAGTCTTCAAGTAATAGAAGTCTAATGGGTAAGGAATGTGATACATATATACATGGGGGAGGGGCAGTGATATATCTCCCTATTATTTTTATACAATGTTCTATAGCAGGAATACAGAAGAGCTTGATTCTTGCTGGTGTAGTCCTCATAGGCTTCATATGTCCTAATTCTGGAATAATTCATTGATAAACCTCATAAAAGTTAAGGGCTAAAAAAGCTCACTTTCTCCTTTAATACTAACTTGAGCAAATTGGTTTGCCCCTGATATACCTTGAGTACAGTTCTGATTGACCTAATATCTTTATAAGGCCTGAGCATCCATTCTCCAACGCCAGGCTGATAAAAAAAAGGACAAAAATCATTAATTATTAGACATTATTCTTTGGAAGCAAAAAAATAATAAAATCCCCCCTTGAATTGTTGGGGGAAGTTATTGATTTCCTGCCACAGTGTGAAATGTTTGACCTTTATAATGTGAGCAGTGATTACTGGGCCAATAAATGACATCATTCTATTTAAACTTTCAGAGAAAAGGGGGAAAAAACTAACACACCATACAATTTAAGTATTTACTGATTTCTAAACTGTATTTCAGCCAACCTCCAGTAATACATAAAATTGTACAAATTTTGACACTTTGTACTACATATAGCATTTCAGGTATAGTATCGTATGCACCACCTGAAAGTTTTAATTCCCTTCTCTATTTTTTTGGTGTTCCAATTTACTATATACACCCCTAAATTTTGACAGTGCATAACCCAATCTACTCCTTTCCATAGAAATACTTGATTGCTAATGCAACTTTCCCCTCTTTAAATATGATTACAGGTAATCCTCAACTTACAACCACAATTGAGCCCAAAATTTATGTTGCTAAGTGAAACATTTGTTAAGTGAGTTTTGCCCCATTTTACAACTTTTCTTGCCACATTTGTTAAGTGAATCACTGCAGCTGTTAAGTTGGTGACACGGTTGTTAAGTAAATCTGGTTTCCCCATTGACTTTGCTTGTCAGAAGGTCGCAAAATGTGACTGATCATATGACCACCACTCCAGTACACGGCAACTGTCATAAATGTGAGTCAGTTGCCAAGCAATCTGAATTTTGATAAACGTGACCATGGGGCTGGTGCAGTGGTCATAAGTGAAAAATGGTCATAAATCACTTTTTTCAGTGATGTTGTAACTTTGAATACTCACTAAATGAACATAAGTTGAGGACTACCTGTATTATTAGCAACTGCAGCCTTTGGTATTTTCAGCAGTGCTTTCCTGCTGCAGTCTCAGGCAATCACAGAGAGTCAAGGAAAGACAGCTATAACCCTAATCCTAGTCCTTTTCCCACCAGAATTTGTCATCAAACTGTAATTTTAATTTGGCAGAAGAAGAGCATCCTTAAAGAACATGGGGAACAATTATATTAACTGCATTTAATTGTGGGATCAATAGTGCTCTCTGAGGGTACTGGGGACTCCAGAATTCCACCCTGAGCTACATAAGGTCTCTTCTATGGTATTTAATTTGAATAACATGAAACAATCTTATATGTTTATTTTCTTCCCTAGCTTCATAAAGGTGTCCTGCCTTTGTCAGTTTCTATTGTAAGCAACATGGGTCTTGGTATACTACTCAGGTGCAGACTTCAGTCTGAAATACATTGCACATTCTTGTTTTATAGCAAGGGTCTCCAAACGTGGCAACTTTTAAGACTTGCGCACTTCAACGCCCAGAATTCCCCAGCCAGTTGGCTGGGGAATTCTGGGGAATTCTGGGCATTGAAGTCCGCAAGTCTTAAAGTTGCCAAATTTGGAGATCCCTGTTTTGTAGGAACAGAATCAGTGGTGGGTTGCTACTGGTTAGGCCTGGATCGGGTGAACAGGTAGCAGCGACAGCGAGAGGCTCCACCCACCCGCCGGGACATCATCAAGGACAATCTGTGCATGTGCAGAAAGTTCTGCGTGTGTTCAGAAGGAAAACGTGTGCGCATGCGCGTGCACGTTCACAGTTCTGATCCAGTAGTGCTAGTAATTGAAACCCACCACTGGACAGAAGCCCCCTTAAGCAATAAGAAATGTCATTATCAACAGACTGTTTGGTAATATATATTTGAAAGAGAAAGTATTTAGGCAAAAGCTGGCTAAATTGATCCAAAAATTGTAGCCAGAAAGTGATGTTTTCAACATTAGGGAAATATATATATATTCTCCTTGCACCCAGTGTGTTATTTAATGAAAAACAATTCCATAGATTGCTACCCATTATATGCACTAAAGTGAGTTAGGCAATTGTTGAAAGATCCTACAACAATTAAATGCAATTCAGATCATAAAAAATTGTATATTTCTCTCAATTCACCCAAAGAAAGGATTCAGAGCTTCCTGTCCAGCAAGATCTCACATCTATCTGAGATAGTCAGAGGCCATTTCAATGCCCCTATTGTATCCAATGTTTATTTTGTCCTCATTTTTTTTAACTTTCCAAAGATCCTTCCATTAAGCTTGTTTGCCTTTGTTCCCAAAATAATATGAGCAGCCTTGGAAAAGAAGAACAGATCTCTTGCCTTGGCATGAGAGAGGGAACAGCCGTTGATCCTAATTAATCAGTCCTTTTGCTTGTTGCAGTTTACCAGATAAGTTTTAGTGGGGGTCCTTGGTGATTTCTGAGCTTGGTTGTTTTGTCACAGATGTTTCATTACTCAAATTAAGTAACGTCATGAGTGTTAAAGTTGTTGAGTGAGCACTGATAGTGTTACCTAGTTTAGGTACCGAAACATCTTCAAGAAAACAGCCAAGTTCAGAGAGTACCAAGGACCACTCATTTCTACAAATAGCTTCCTTTATTGATACGTTTTAGTGGGATTGGGAGATGGTATTTGTCTAGTTATAGAAGTTAATCTACTCAGTCCATTGTTTGGGTGGGTTTATATCCTTTTCTTATCTCATAGAAACCGTGATCGAAATCCATCTATCCTCTTGTTTAACTTTGTTCAAGGCTGTCCATCTTCATGGAAGCCATATTTGTCCTCTGTGTGTTTGCCTGCTTTTTTAATGTATTTGTTTTAATGTAATTTGTTTTGTTGATTGGGTCAAGAACTTTCTTGTCATGCAATATACCCTGAACTGTGTGCCACACAGCAGCTCTGTTACCTCATCTTGCCAATATTAAGCTGTCACCAGAAGAAGAAAAGGATATAATTTTCTTTTCCATTTCTGGCAAGTCATGTTAGATCAATAAATCTCTGCTGGGTATTATGCTCTCCATGAGCAGCTTTTGTGATTGATTAAACACCTTAGCTTTGTTTTGGTGCTTAATCAATTGGAACAGCCATTTATTGCTTGGTATATTATGAAGAGAAGACATCATCACAAAATTATTCCAGAGAGAAATAACAATCTGGAGTTGTCTCAAATATTGGTTTAAAAAAAAAAATCTAATAGTGGTTAAAGCTATTCACAGGTTTCTGGATGCATTTACCTTCCTTTGTCTCCAGGGAGAATTGAGTATGATTAATCACTTGCAGAACTATTGATACAATTAACATATATAAATGTTAGCAATTTGTGACAAAAGCATGGACAGAAATACTCTGGCCCAGATTCACTTTCTACCTTGCACTTTCTCTGGCTTTTGCAAAAAGTGAGTTTTTTCCCATCTATGATTTTCCTGTTAAGCAAGTAGGGGAAAAAATGCTGGCTTACCTTAACAGATTTAACTACTAGCTATTGTACTTGTTGCTGTTTTCTTCAGCATAGATGCAATGGATGATGGAATGAGTAAGCACATCCTCATCCATAACAATGTGGTACCAGTGAGAAAAAGGCACATAGGGAGATGAAAGAGACTTTCGTACAAACCGAAACAAAATAATTGAGTAATTTAAGCCAGTTGTGAACTACGTGCAGTGCCCAAGTATACCATTCTCTATTTTGTTTTCTGTATAAAACTTACAGTATTTCACAGGAAAATTTGTAAGCTTTTATCCAGATAAAATGCAACCATATTGTAAAGATACCAAAATTACTGAGGTATACACTATATTCGCAAGTTGAGGTATTAAAATGTTTGGTAGCATCAAAGCAGAGTTGTCTTAAATAGGAATCATAGTAATGTGGTAGATCTAGTGGTTAAGGCACCAGGCTAAACATCAACCGACTGCGAGTTCTAGTCCTGCCTTAGGCATGGAAGCCAGCTTGATGACTTTGGGTCAGCCATTCTCTGTCTCACACCAATTCACCTCACAGGGTTGTTGTTGTGGGGGAAAATAGGAGGAGGAAGGAATATTAGGTATGTTCGCCGTCTTGAGTTATTTATAAAAATAATAAAGGTGGGATAATAAAATAAATAATGTTGTAATCATTGGGAGACTTGAGAGCTGCTGAAAACTGATACGAATGTTGGTGTTAATTCCGACACAGGTTTCAATGGCAGAGTACCCGGACTTGAATCCACCTTAAAGCCAATTAAGGTTTCTGTGAGACGGTGCTGACGGCTCTAACCACTTAAAAGGCATTTGCTTTCCTATGCTAACAGACTTTCCTCCCCTTTTCTCGATATTACCAAATGCTTTTTGTTTTGTTTTGTCTTTCAGGTATAACCCAACTTTAGCATTTTGCAGCAGCTATATCCATGTGCCAGCCGTTAGGAACTGGGCCCTTCCCCCACAACACCCCACCACCCTCCCCGTGTATCTATTTTTTGTCTGATAAGTTCACAAGCACTAATGCACACTTGAAATGCAGGCGCTATTTTGATCACCCAATTGTTCAGCACTTTACGCAGGAAAAAGCGGTAGGCCACAGTCATGAGACTTCGAGAGGATGGCTGCTGGCTGGCTGTGGCAGAGCTGGTCGTTGTTCCACCCCCGTCCCTCCTTTGCTCTAACCATTTTGTCTGTCTATCTCGTCTTGTATTTAGTTTTCAAAGCAATACCATGAGGGGTCTCCTTCCTTCCTCTATTTTTTTTTTTAAGCGCCTTAAAGGGAACAATATATTTTTAGGGTCAACCAATGTGTCGCTACCAAATGTGCAGATTATTTTCAAATTGCCTGCAGCCTTGAGAATACGAAGAATTTTTAAGCTCCATCTTGCCATTTACTTTCTATTTGGAGATATAATTCCATGTATTTTATGAAGGATGCAGCTCCTGGGAACAAAAAAGAGATAAGGTGTTCATTTACAAAGCAGGGTTTATTTTTCTCCTGCTTGGTTTTGTTATTCAATGATGGAGAGATGCGAACTGTAAACATAAAAATGTATTGCTTCCCTTTGAAATTTAATCCTATTCCATATTTTCATTAATGTTGGCTGGTTTTGTTCTTAATTTTTTGTTCATTTCGTTGGTTTGCGATTTTTTTGCATGAATATGCAGAGTAGCAATAAACTGATTTTTTTTTTTGAATGTGCAGATTTTTCTCTTTCAGATCCAGTAATAAAAACCCTTTTAAGTTCATCTGTTCTTTAAGATACAGTATTTTTTTTATTCTTAAACAAAAACAAGAAGAGTCTATGTCAGTGAATTTATAATATGATTCTCTGGGCATCAGTAAGTGACAACCGTTGGGGGAAAGTTAATGTCCTGTAAGAATTTCGTTGTCTGCTGTTGCTAGGTCACCCCGGGACAGTAGCCGAAGCAGCGAGAAGCTGGAGCTGGAATTATCAAATCTCACAGCGGATGTTCTGGAACTGCTGCTGGAATTTGTTTATACAGGTTCCTTAGTAATAGATTCTGCCAACGCAAAAACCCTTCTCGAGGCTGCCAGCAAATTCCAGTTTCATACATTCTGCAAAGTCTGTGTCTCTTTTCTAGGTAAGTATTGATGCTATTTCCTTCTGTTTTGCCTTTCAGCTCCTCTAGGATTATATATGAATTGTAGCATTTTACATTCTGTAGCTATCCAAGAAGCATAGAGCCATAGAATTTCCCTTAGAAATGCCTTCAAATGGAACAGAGAAGAAATCATTCATATATTCCGGTGAAGTTTTTATCTTAATTCAGAATAACTCTGGAATTAAAAAGCGCTTTGAAACTGGGATTCCTCACTCTACCCACTTGAACTTTTGGGGACAAAAAGTCCACCTCCACCCAAAAAAAAGTACAAGCAAAATGGAATCCAACACTTCTGTCAGATCCTTTCCCTATTTACTTTCTATTTATGATCACAACCCCAAGGTTATGGCAAAGGTAAGAAAGCTTGCTCTTCTTTTGTGGGGGCTTGAATCATTTCCCAATTCTGCCCCAACAACATCATTTCAGCCACCCTAGTTGCCAAAAGACTCATCAAGAGGGCTCATGAGGTGAGCATTCTTCGATTCATGAATGCCCAAATGGGGCTGAAGGCATTTGTGCTTTCTGATTTCACTGCTTTTGTTTGGTCCTGATTTTATTCATAGAGTTTAAAGATGGATACCTCACGGCATTTGCCGCCCTAGTGCAGATTTAATAACTCTGCTCCAGCATGTTTTAATAGATTGTATAGATTTTATAATAGCCCACTAATATATCTGTACACATTATCTCTAAAGATTCAGCTATTATAACGCAATATATTTATTTCCACTAAATCAATGTGAAACTTTCCTTTTCCAATACTTAATGTTTGAATTCAGTGAACTGTGTTATAGTTATGCAATTGGGAGACTTGGCTGCAAGTTTCATTATATATGAGGAACTTAGAGGCTTGCATTCTCATTTGGAGAATTCATAAAATATAATTGCTTGTTTTGATTTATAGCCCTTGCTGGATTGAGTTGCAGAAACAGGTCGTAGGATATTTGTTCTATGAAAAGTTTAGAGAAAAGCATTTTAGCTGGACTCATTTTTCATTTTATCATAAGCATTGCCTCCCTTTAAAGCACTATTTCCAGTGTTCTTCTGAGAGACACTAATGGAAAAACTAGTTAGGTCTCCTCACTATGTTACAGAGGCAAATTGGCTTAGGGATTAATTTTCTATTTGAATTTGTATTCCTCTTCCTCTCTTCTTCCATTTTCTTTTAGATGGCTTTAAGTAACCTAAAGCTTGAAGAGAATATTTAGAGCAGTTCTTTATTTTCCTTGCTGTCTTGTGGCTGATTTTTAATGTGTTATTATTATTATTATTTTGAAAATAAAATAAACAGATCCACAGGGGGAAATGTAATATGATTTCTAAATACAGTGCTTTCCCATGAAAACTTGCAATATTAGTACAGCTGAATACAGGCCTCAAGGTTTTGACCGGGTAAGAAAAAAACATGATCTGAATAGGAATCAATGAATGCAGCAGAATTTATAATTCTATCTACTGGCTTCATTGGTGAAGAAGGAAAAAAGAATGATGAAATTACATTGCTGGTTGTGGATTATCACAGCTGCAATTATACCTCTGCTTATCAGCCATTCAGATTGGAGAGCCTTGAGTTTTTTTCATATCATGTTAAGCCACATTTTTTATCAAAATGTTCTGAATAAAGCATAGTTGGATGGATTTGCAGGGTGCCATATGTTATAAGCCATGCTTAACAAATCTTTAGAGCTGGATTAGCTCATGATGTTAAGTCATGCCCAAATCCTGATTTGGCACCATGCATGAACCGCATTTTCATTTGCATATATTTGGATTAGTGAAGATGTGGTTTTGAGATATCTTAATCATGGTTAGCAGATTGTTAGTGAGTGATGAAATCTCAACCTGTCTACATGTATTCCTTCCACCTGCCTGAAGATGATGAAGCAATATATTGGCAGTAACGTTGCCTGCCATAAAGACTAAAACAATTCAGTTTAAACAACCTCTTAATTTTAAATCCTGGGTGATGGGATGCTTTTAAAATCTATACCTGGGCTATCATTAATCAGAATGAATGATGCTGATATAAAGCTTAATCATTGGTAAGCAGACAGGTTAAAGAAGCAGTAAAACAAAAGAAACTTAAGAGTAAGTTTTTATATTGTTCTAAAGCCAATGCTTCAGAAATTGGAAGCATTACATCTCCCATTGTTCCTTTGATAGTAAGAATTATTCAAGAATAGAATAGAATAACAGAGTTGGAAGGGACCTTGGAGGTCTTCTAGTCCAACCCCCTGCCTGGGCAGGAAACCTTACACAACTTCAGACAAGTGGTTATCCAACATCTTCTTAAAAACTTCCAGTGTTGGAGCATCAGAGAACTGAGTCCTGTTATTATAAGAGTCATATAGATTTCAAAATAATTTTAACCCTTAAAAATCATTACCGGTAGCAAACATGAAGACTAGTAAGTTACTTTTTAAATATTATGCCTGAATTACTGTCCAATATTTTTTTTTGCCATTGCTATATGCACAAAAAGCACTTTCCAAATAGAACTTATTTTGCTAATATCACAACATAAGACAACCCCATGACCTGTTGAGTCACTGTTTCAGAGATATTGACTTACCTAAACAGATCAACAGGATGACCACAGTCAAGGAAACAAAGAAACAAACAGTGGGAATGGTTTCTAACTTCCTTCTCTGTTGACCTTGCTTGTAAGAAGCTGGCAGGAAAGATCAGAAATCATAATCACATGACTAGAGATGGATATGGTAATGTGGCAGCCACAAATTTGGCAATGCAACTGGTGTGAAGATCCTTTAAATTTCATTTACACAGGAGTAAAGGGTCACAGATGTATATATTCTTTAAGTTAGCAAATATGAGGTACCTTGATTCAGAAATGTTGGCACTGTGATGCACCATTTGGATTAGATGAAGGTTACAAGTAGTACACATGTCAAACAAGGTCAGTTCAAAACCTCAAGGTCATCAATGTCCTGATACATTGTACAAAAACACAGTTAATCATTTATTCAGATTTTGTGGCTGCGATATCCTTAGACAACTTTCTCCAATTGGCTTCCATTTTATAAAGGACCAAGCTTTCTGGAGAAGATAGTTGTAGCTGTCACTCGCTTAATATCCTTGGATACACTTGGTTAGTCTCCTACCAAGTAACATTGAGGGCACATTTTACCTTAAATTACAGGAAACTGCTTGTTTGGTGATTTCTAATTGACCCAAGGAACTACATAAATAAAGATAATGTAAAAATAGATATTTTTCCACTGAAAAATCTGCCTTTCTCATAAAAGATACACCCCCAGCCACCAAATAGGATATTTTTTCCAAGTAAAAATAGATCTTTGGCCTGATCAATATGGGATTCTGATTCTTTTTTCTTCCCTTTAAAATGTCTTTACTTTCATTTTTTTTTTCCTCTGGGGTGACACTCTCAAGGTTCCTGGAAGATCTTTTACTAAGCATTTATTTATTTTAATCTTTTTTGAGGTTTTTTTCTTGAGGATTTACCTATTTTAATCTTTTTCTGAGGACTTACAATTATTTATGCAATTAAATCCAAGAATTATTTAATCCCAAATCCTTGAGTTTTAATTGGGAAACAACTGCAAAGTCACTGCTGCAGTGCAGAGTGGGTAGGTGGAGGAATCCTTAACTGCACCAACTTCTCTGATTTCTGGGACCATAATAATAATACATGTTTTAAAAAATAATTTTTTAATGAAACCTAAGATTCTCAGGGTGTTGAACCCTGTATGTTATTGCTAGCTTCTGTATCCTTTAATGCTCTCATGGAATTGCCACATTTACACAGCCCTTAACATCACCCCTACTCTTGACTGTTCATGTTCCCTCTTAATAAGATTAATTTTTAAGATATGCTGGGCTCATTTTGTATTTATATTATTACCCTTATTATGTACATTTGTTAGAGGCTGGTGCTTATCCTTCATCTCCAATCACCCTTTGAGATTCCAGATGGCGTTCAAATGGCATGAGCCATGGTGGCACAATGGTTAGAATCAGTGGTCGGTTCCTACCGGTTATATAGAGTAGATAGTAACTCCGTGATGACGTCATGGAGCCGGTTCTGTCAGTGTCTTCTGTGGGTGCTGCCATCTTGGATTTTGCTTCTGCGCATATGCAGAAGCTAGTTTTTGACTGTCCCACGCGCGCACACTCGCACGCTTTCCCCGCGCACTCGAGGCCCAACCCTGAGCGAACAGGCAGTAAGAAGATTCGGGAACTCACCTCTGGTTAGAATGCAGTATTGCAGGCTAATTCATCTCACTGCCAGGAATTCAATCCTCACCAGCTTAAGGTTGACTCAGCCTTCCATCCTTTTGAGGTCGGTAAAATGAGGAGCCAGATTGTTGGGGGCAATATGCTGACTCTGTAAACTGCTTAGAGAGTGCTGTGAAGCAGTCTAAGTGTTATTGCTATTTATGACAATCAGAACCAAGAAATGACGGACATGTACAATGAGTAAAAGCCATCATCATGATATACATTTGTGACCTGTGTCATATAATAATATTGGTCAATAAAATAGAAGACCTGTCCTATACCTTTTGTTTCTTATATTCTTTTTAGAAAAACAGTTGACTGCTAGCAATTGCTTAGGAATATTAGCCATGGCTGAAGCAATGCAATGCAGCGAACTATACAATATGGCGAAGGCCTATGCCCTGCAGATTTTCCCAGAAGTGGCAAATCAAGAGGAGATTCTTAATATCTCAAAGGACGACGTCATTTCCTATATGTCAAATGACAGCCTAAACACAAAAACAGAAGAACTGGTTTACGAAACAATGATAAAGTGGATTAAAAACGATCCCTCAGTCAGAGCACAGGTAAGGGTATAGCAGAGTTTATGAGATTCCTGCTTCCTTTTATTTTTCAATAAAGCACTTTTACATCAAATGCTACTTGCTTCCTTTTCAAACCTAAAGGTTGCTAGATAAGAGCAAAGAAAAATGCAAATGTGTGTAAAAATGCAAATGTGTGTATTCAGTTTCGTCATCTGATTGCTGTATCTGATTAAAATTAAAAGACTCATATTTGTTGCCAGAACAACACAAACAATGGATAGAAGGATTAGTATTGGGTGACGTATCCTCCCAAAATGGAAGGCAGATTATTTTTTTTAAAGCACACAAATGATGCCTTTTCAGCAAAAAAAAACCAAGAAAGTACTGGGCATTGCATGCTGATTACATAATTGACTTATGAACATGGTATACTGAGAGGAGTTACGCTAGATCAGTGCAGGCTGTGCAAATGTCAGTAAATATTTATTGGGGCAACTTTCTCCTGATAGTTACTTTGCTAGCAGTTGATCTTAATTGAGATAAAAATTGAGCTAAAAGGTTATAAATTCTGCCCTGGTTCTGAGAACCGTAATAGTAAAATGTTGCCATTGGGCTAGAAGAATTACAAAAGCAGCACGTAAATTTACCAGTTGTCTTAGCTGATTAAGATTTATACTGAGCTAACTTCACACATTATCGATTTAAAGTATAAGAATTGACTCAGTGATCAAGTAGTCTCTTCATTTGCTTCTCCTATAAGTTCAGCTCAATGAAGTTGTGGCTGAGGTGATATTGTTATTGTGTCTGACATTTATAAGATGCCTCTATGGCATGTTCCATGTACATAACCGATTTGTATTCCTTGTTGTCTCATAACATTTCATTGGGGCAAAATTACACTTTTCAGAATTTAGCAAATGTTAACACTTAGAAGAACTATGATGAAGTAGAATCATAGTGTTTTGGAATTACAATCGAACTAAGCAAATACCTTATTCCATATCTTCACCCTATAGGTTACAGTGCTCAACCATTCTTACTTCATTCACATAAACAAATACATTATATAAGACAGTTTCAAAATTGGTTGTCTATTTAATATGCACAAAGAATATCAGAAGCACACTTCTTCTTACAAAAAGAGTTTGCAATAAGTCACCCCTCCCAATGGGGCTTAGTTTCTGTTTATGGGTTTCAGGAGTTCAACAATACAAATATTGTTAAATTATAGTCTCAGGTCAGAAGGAAGGGAAGTCGATTCGTTTTGTACAATAATTTAATAGAGTCCAGAACAGTGGAGAATCTGGAATAACTATGAAATTATTCCAAAGATATTGCGGGGTATTTGCATGTTTGGATTTATGCCAGTGTTTTTAAATAAGATTTAACTCTGGACAGGATTGGAAGTAATCAGAGCTGGTATACAGCCAGTTCTGACAGGTTCTGGAGAACCAGTAGTGGAAATTTTGAATAGTTCAGAGAACCGGCAAATACCACCTCTGGCTGGCCCCACCCCCAAATTATTCGCTGCCTCCCAAGTCCCAGCTGTTTGGCTGGGTCTTCTTTTGTTGCCCTGCACAGAAGAACGGAGTAGGAAAGCAGGTTAGTGGGGTGGGGAGGGAATGGGGATTTTGCAGTATCCTTCCCCTGCCATGCCCACCAAGGCACGCCCACAGAACCAGTAGTAAAAAAAATTTGAATCCCACCACTGGAAGTAATTATCTATTTTTGCTGAACAAACAAAAATGTTTTGTCCAATATCTCTTAACCTTTTTTTTTTTAACTCCAGGATTTAATCAAATAACCCCCATAAATACTACAATATCCATTGCAACCAAAACTGGTTTTATTGCCTCCCAAACTTTCTTAGAATGGAGATCAGCAAAATCTTATGAGATGTAGGCTAATTAAAATACCCAGAAGACTAACAAGGTCATCCCATCATTCAAAATGTTCTGGGCACTAGTATAATATGGAAAGTGTACAGGATGTACATTTGAAATCACTGGCAATCTAAAATAGTCCGATACATTTCAGAAGCTGCTGTACTGCCAAAGAAATATTGAAAGACATTAAATTACAAAGGGCAGCAGGTCAGAAACCTGGATAAAGAATGGAAACAGGATGGACCTAGAAAGAAGAGTGCCCTGCATGAGGCAAGACATGGTTAATTTTGCAGTCAACAGTATTCACAGAAAGAGTCCAGTGCTACTGAACTAGTAGTGTTCTGCTGCCTTAGTAGTAATGTGAAACAAATTTCAATCTTGTATACTACTCTCTCCTTCTGAAAGGCCTAAAGGAGACTAGTTCTTGCTTTTATTTCCACTAATAATTTAAATCTCGGCTTTATTAACCTATATTAACACCTCATATTTGAAAGCTGACTTGCATAAAAAAATAAGCAGGGCTTGGCTATAATCTATGAATCTTGCTTTGCATGCTGTGATAAGATGGTAAATTGAATGAAAATCCTATCAAAGGTATATTTCTGGAAAGATGAAAGCAGAAGTTCATAACCTGGGATGATGCTTTTGTTCATCCTTGGGCTCCATTGGTGATGGAGCTCACTATTGCTTGTTGTTCAAGAAATCACGGTTTGTAATTAGTTTATTTATTTTGCTCCGTGGACCATTCAGCATCAGTAGCATCTTCTGAATCAAATGCTTGGAATAGCAGTACACTGAGGCCAAAAGATATTGCACAGAAAATGTTATTCGTTATGTACTGCTGCTTTCTTTCTTTCTTTCTTTCTCTTCTCTTCTCTTCTCTTCTCTTCTCTGCTAGTTAAAATTCACACATTTAAGTTGTAAGAGGCGGTTTCATTTCCCCCCCCTTTTTGCTACCGTTGCTTTTCCTGCTCTCCCATTCATGCTGTTCAGACATTTTGTTCTACACTGGCCTGCGTTTTCTTCTCATATTTCTCTTCCGACGTGTCTTTTTGGTTTAATGTGATATTCTTATTTGTTTTGCCCGAGAGTTTATCATTTCTTATTTTAAATGTTTCTGTATATTTCTTTGAATATGTTTGCAGTTAAAGTATTGCTCAGATATGGATGACTAGTTCCTGTCATGTGGTATGGATAAATCAGTTTTCAAGATGATGGCCATAACTTGTTTTCTCCCTCAGTTGCTGTATTCTATATTACAAGTAGTCTTTGACTTATGATTGGTCATTTAATGGCTGTTCAGAGTTACCATGGCCTCAGAAAAAGTTATTTACGACCCGCAAAGCACTTCTGACTGTTGTAACACGCCTCCCTTTCCCCTTGTGATCACACAACTACATTTTGGATGCTTGGCAATCTGTTCACACTTAACAACTTGTTGCCAAGAGCCCCATGAGCATGTGATTGCCATTTGCCCTCTTCTCTGCTGGCTTCCCAGAAAGTCCATCTCCTCCCACTTACGACTGCAGGATTGTAACTTGTTGCTTGTATCCTATGACTTCTTATTGATATTGTTTCCT
>JANHFT010004827.1:68448-94266 GCA_032467955.1 Pseudoxenodon macrops
TGTTAATATAATACTGTATAAGAAATACTCATGATCTGATGGTCATTTCTTAGCGAGCACCTAGAAGCCAAGAGGAATATATGTGCCAAGTTTCAAGTTTGTAGGCTTTACAGTTCTGGAGATTTCGTGATGAGTGAGCGGTATTTGGCTTTTATACATATTGAAGATAAAGGCACGAGAAGAGAGGGGGGGAAATGAACATCCAGATGTTAATTTGCATATTAGCACACAGCTCATAAACTCTATAGATTAACGCTTTGGTCTTATTTCTCCTTCAGCTATGAAAATTCCTAAAATGGAGACCAAGGTTTGTTTGATTTTGTGCATGGCTTCGCTATTTTTTTAAATTTTCTTTTTGCAGATTAAGCCCACAATCAGGTGCTTTTGACAATTTCTATCCCAGACAATGGGCTGTTACACGATTTGTTCAGAATGTTGTTGATTTTCCTCCAAAAATACAGAAAGTTTTCCTCAAGAAAACATAGGGTTTTTATGGTATGTTGACTCTACTTTCTTGGCAAGAAGTTTGGAAGGAAACTAGGAACTAGTTTTCAAACTAACAAGATTTATTGAGCGATGAAAGTTTTGGGCGATTCCATCCCAGGCGTGGAGCAGTTAAACGGACCAAGGGTGAAGGCATTTGATGAAATGAGGTGTAATTCAAGTGTGCCAGCTTTGTGACATCACGAAGTGTGTACCAGCTTCCTGACATCATCACGGAGTTACTACCTACTCCATAGAACCGGATAGAACTGGTAGGAACCCACCTCTGAGGATGTCAAAGTTGAGGAACAAGACTTGAGAAGAATCAAAAGGAGGTCAACTTACTCCCTTTGGAAAAAGCACCTTTGGGACAACCATGACCTGGATGATTGAGAAGACATCTCCCTACTTCTCAGTGCATCTAGAGGAGACCAACTTCCTCACAGTGGCACCAGAGAAATTGCCAGCAGACATAAGTGAGGACAAAGAATCTCACCTACCTGTAGAACCAGTGACAGTTGTAGGCTTACTCTTCAGTCTGCCTTTTTCAGCCACGAGGGTGATGGTGTATTCCGTGCCAGCGTCTAACGACCTGATGATGTGGGATGTGCTATCCGCTGGAATCTCGATTTCATTCTTCTTCCCCAGTGAGGTGACGTAAGTAAGACGATAACGGTCAATTTTGGCCAAGGGTCTCTTCCAACGTAAAGTAAAAGCCGTTTCGGTAGGGTCAATGATTTCCAAGTCCTTGGGACTATCCAGATCTGCGTGTGAGAAGAAAGGGTAGGGTTTTGTTTAAACTTTTAAGTCCCTGTGATGAATACGGCTATATAGGTTATAGTCTTCGTTATAATGATGAGTGCGAGAATTGGACAGTAAGAACAGCTGATTGAAGGAGAATTGATGCCTTTGAACTGTGGCGCTGGCCTATATTATTTCATATACAGATAATCCTCGACGAAAGAAGCTATGTTTGATAGGGTGGCCTGGAGAACACTGGCTTATAATGTCTCAAAGAGTTCAACGTTGAACAGTTGAAACTACACAGGCTGCCCAGGAAAATAAATCCATCAAGGAAACCCACGATGGAGATCCTGTGATTTGCTTCCCCCCCTATTATATGCACCGTATGGAACATGTTCTCTTACGCAAGAGACAGTGGTGAGGAAATGAAAGTCCACGCGCTGAAAACTGGCTCATGGAGACTCCATGGTTAGCCACAAGTGGACCTGTGACATTTAGCTGCATCCAAATGACTCTTAGAATTTGCCTTTATGTGGGAAGAGGATGTGCATTTCCTGTCCATGTCCCAGTTGTCTCTTTTCCCTTTCCCACTCCAAATTAGGGGAGGGAAAAAGCTGATTTAAGACTTTTTTCGGTCCGCAAAACTGCATGTCCAGGCTTAACTCTGGCTTAGGAACGCAACTCTACCACGTTCCGTCTCTTTCTGTCTTCCCACCAGTTTTGCTGGTTTGGCTCGCTTTTTTTGAGCTGTCCAATGCGTTTCCCCTCCTATAATTATCTTTTGACCAATCAGACAAAATCTCTTTCGGGCTTAATGAAAGGTTCTGGGCCAGTTTTGTGAGTTATGTCAAACAGGAGGGGGAAAAAAAGGAGGGGAGGGAGAGAGGGAGGAGGGTTTGGGTAACCTTAATGAAAAGCATGGAAACCTCATTCGTTTGGCCACACAGCTGTGAATCAAAACGCTTTTTGCTGCTTCTGCCAAATCTTGAGAACAGACGTGAAGCAGAACGAGTATAAATGTGCATTTCATTATCTTCAAGCCTTCCTGAAATAATTCCACGGTGCATGCTACCTTTCTTTGCTTAGAGCCTGGGATGAGTATCTGTCATCAATATTTCCCGTTCTAAGCAGATACAGACTATAAAGAGCTACGCTGGAATTTAAGGTCTGGAGAACATGTTCTCCATCTTATTAACAGCAGTACCGAAGGGATAGGCTGGGACTTTATGCCTGGACTTGCTAAGGATAAAAGAATGCTGAGCAATCAAAAGAAAAGGATATTTGTAGCTCAGTGTTGAACTGTGAGGTCCTTTGTGTTCTCTGGGCTCGGTGGTTTCCTTGCAGGTGTTTCATGACCCAACTAGGTAACATCATCAGCAGGGGTGAGTTCTACTTACCTCTCCTACCAGTTCAGGGTCATGCCAGAAGTGCGTGTTTTGCCCCCGTTGCACCAGGGTTAAACTTATCTGCACATGCGCAGGAGGCTTTGCGCGTACGCAGAGGGTTTTTTTCAAGTAAATTTCACTCCAGAGGATGGAAGGGAAAAGGGTTCACGGAGAGGAGGAGGAGGAGGAAGAGGAGGAGGAGAAGATGATGATAGAGGAGGAGGAGAAGGAAAAGAAGAAGATGATAGAGGAGGAGGAGGAGGAGGAGGAAAAGGACTGTAGGTCCTTGTTACACTGTGAGCTTAAGTTTTCTGTCATTACCCAACTAAGGTAACATTATCAGTGCCATGGTTAACAACATCGCCCAAAACCATCCTTTTTGCCACTTTTTGAGTGCCCATTACAGTCCAACATCCCTTTTGGTGCCTAAAGCTGGTTACACTCCAGGCAAAGTCTATTTTAGCTCGCTAAGCTAAATTCAAGAAATTGGCCAAAGCCTCCAGATCCTTCACAGAAATTCCCTTTCTTCATCTCCACTTAACGAATGAATATTTCTTTACCGGTTCCAGCATTGATGGTGGACGGGAAACTCTCTTTGTCCTCTTTCACGGAAGTTACTCCAATGCCATATTCGGTACCCGGTCTCAGGCCTTAAAAGAATGGATAATTATTAATATCGCTTCTAATAAACAATTGAAAATCTATGGAGACGACGAAAGAAACTTGGTGGGCGTGGCTTGCTTGGTGGGCGTGGCAGGGAAAGGTTACTGCAAAATCCCCATTTCCTCCCGATCAGCTGGGACTTGGGAGGCAGAGAATAGATGAGGGTGGGACCAGTCAGCGGTGGTGTTTACCGGTTCTCTACTACTCAAAATTTCTGCTACCGGTTCTCTGAACTATTCAAAATTTCTACTACCGGTTCTCTGAACTACTCAACATTTCTGCTACCGGTTCTCTGAACTACTCAACATTTCTGCTACCGGTTCTCTGAACTACTCAACATTTCTGCTACCGGTTCTCCAGAACTGGTCAGAACCTGTTGAAACCCACCACCGAAAGACATGCTCTGATCACCCCAATTATTTCTAAATATGAGGTTCTAGTTTGCCTATGGTCCATATAGCCTTAACGACTTCTGAGCAGACAAGCATCCAGTTGTGTCATAAAATTGCCAGCACACAGGGCAAGGTGTGAATTTTGATGGTTGCTTCTCAGTGATAATCCAACTGTATGTAAAGTCCTAAATTTGTATGAATGAGGAAAGTGTCAGGCGCCAGGGAAATCAGGAGCGTCAGACAGTTCAAATGAATACAAAGATGTATTGCAAGTTTAAGAATCTGACCAACTAGCAGTTCAAGGGAAATGAGCAGGAGATAAGAGAGGCATTCAAGGTGGGCTGGATTTAGATCTTTTGTGTGCAGAGACTCATCACTTATAACACGTTTGACCCCTCCCTCGAGTTCAGCCTGCTCATCTGCAACAGAAAGCTCTATAACCAACAGCATCAGGAGTACTAGAGATCCCCACTCTTAATGTAGACAAAAACTAAATTTGGAAAAGAAACACCTGAAAAGCAAATAAGGCTTTGCAGAAGAATCTCGAGTTCTTCACGGATGTTTTTCCCTCCCCACTTTTATCATAAAGAAAACCTGTTTGCCGGCATTCCATTTTCCTCTCCTCCACCTCGCGCTTTATTCCTTAATAATCCTCATCATTATTCTGCAGTCCAATAAAATGAGGCTGTCACCTATGATTTTATTTCACTTATTCTGGAACCGTTTCTTATCCCAACAGTATTTTCAGATGCCTATTTTCACTGATTCACTCCGGCATCTATATATCCTACCAAGTCAGCTGCAAATAATTGGTTTCCTTATGGAGGCGAAGTGGGGGGAATAGGTGTGTGTAAATGGGAGGAGGGGGAGGACAAGAAGGAGGAAGAGAAGGAGGAGGAGGAGGAGGAGGAGGAGGAGAGGAGAAGAAGAAGAAGAGGAGGAGGAGGAGGAGGAGGATCAGGGAAGATCAACAATGGAAAGTTAAGATACTTTCCCTTATTAATTAGGTTTTTGAATAGGCAAAACATTACTGTTCAGAAGTTCTGATTTTTATCTGAATCTCATTTTCATCCACATCTGGAAGGTATTTCATTCATGACTCTTGAGTAGTACCTTGCCCCAAATTAACCCCTAACAGATACAGAGTCAGAAGGGATCTTGGAGATCTTTTAGTCCAATCCCCTGCTTGAGCAGAAGATCCTATGCCATTCTGGACAAATCGGTATCCAATCTTTTTTTAAAAGCCTCCAGCGATAGAATAAAATACAGAATAACATTGGAGAGGACCTTGGAGGTCTTCTAGTCCAACCCCCTGCTCAAGCAGCAAACTCTATACCATTCCAGACAAATAGCTGTCCAATCTCTTCTTTAAATCCTCCAGTAATGGAGCATCCACAATTTCTGGCGTCAAGCTGTTCCACTGATTAATTGTTCTCACTCTCAGAATTTTGGCCCAAACACCAGGAGACTGGGAATTCTAGTCCTGCCTTAGTGATGAAAGCTGGTTGGCTGATTTTAGGTCAATCACCAGGAGACTGGGAGTTCTAATCCCGCCTTAGTGGTGAAAGCTGGCTGGCTGATTTTAGGTCAATCATTAGGAGACTGGGAATTCTAGTCCTGCCTTAAGCATGAAAGCTGATGGGGTGACTTTGGGCTAGCCACTTTCTCTCAGCCTAACCTATCTCACAAGGTTGTTGTTATGAGGAAAATAGGAGGAGGAAAGTATGTTGGATATGTTTGTCTGCCTTGAGTTATTTATAAAAAATAAAATAAACACAGGCATTTTTGTTAATTATGTGCTGAAATAAACCTTTTGTATGTGGCATTTGACATATAGCTTCAGGATTGCATGCATTCCATCAACCCATGGAACAGAAGTTGCCTTCGGAAGTTGTGGGAGTTTCATCACTTGAGACTTTCAAGAAGAGATTGGAGGGCCCTTTGTCAGAAATGGTGTAGGATCTCCTGTTTAAGCGGGGGGTTGGACTAGATGACCTATAGGGTCCCTCCCAGCTCTGTTAATCTGTATTTGTGACTTCATGATTCATTAATATTATGAATGGTCTTTCTTCCAAAATGTTCATAATAACATACCCGATGCATAGCCTCCATTTTGGGCACACAATACAGCAATTCTACCAAACAGGCTGAATTGAGAATTCCTGACTGCCCTCTAATCACTAATGAACTTCATGGTCAAATAGTCATTTGAAAGTAGAGTTCTTTATTCATCATCCAGCATAGTGATTCATCTAATCACCATAAACACTGTTTTTATTTGTTTGCTGCTTACTTGTTTGTTTGTTGGCTAATGTACCTTGGGTTGAACTAATTGTGCCTGTACAATAGGTGTAGATTTGCACCTTCCTCTCTTTTTCTACATCATTAATGTCCGCCAATGTGGACCACACATCACAGCCCATCAACCTTCTCTTCTCAGAGATGCTCTCTGTGGTTTAAATGCGCTTCTGCAGTTTAATGACCATTAAAAAAACAACAGCCCTCCGTATAATTGTCTGAATGTTTGCATAAAGATTATTGATCAATGTCCCACAGTTCTGCATGGAATGGAATGATGTTGAGTCGAATAAAAATGGAAGAAGTGAAAGAAAACCTCAAACAAGACCTGCACGTGTTGAGCTGTACACAACATGTAGATATGTTTTCATCAGAGGTGGATTTCAGCAGGTTCTGACCAGTTCTGGAGAACCATTAGCGGAAATTTTGAGTAGTTCGGAGAACCAGTAAATGCCACCTCTGACTGGCCCCACCCCCATCTATTCTCTGCCTCCTGAGTCCCAGCTGATTGGGAGGAAATGGGGATTTAGCAGTAACCTTCCCCTGGAGTGGGGAGGGAATGGAGATTTTACAGTATCCTTCCCCTGTCACGCCCATCAAGCCACACCATGCCTACCAAGCCACGTCCACAGAACCAGTAGTAATTTTTTTTTGAATCCCACCACTGTTCCCCATTCATTTCACTGGGGGTGGGGGATATAGAATATTTGTTTCATTCCTATCAGCAGCAGAGTATCACTTTATAGTCAATGACTTGGGAAGAAATCAACTTTTGTTAAGCTTTGTAGTCAATCCTTCAGTGTAGATTTTAATACCTGTGATTAATCTTTTTTTTTTCTCCCTGACAGGGGAGATTTCTATCTTCTGATAAACTGTGTCACTACCTGAGTTTTTCTTTAGATCACGGACAAAATAAGCTGTAGGGAGGAGCAGGAAAAGAGCAATTATAAAATATAATCATATAGATCATGTATTACAATAGCTAGTGTACTGATATTGAAACTAACTTGAAAGGGTAGAAACAAGAGCCACAAATGTGAATACGCTTTTTAAAGGAGACAACAAAAATGTGTCAAAAAGAGCACTCAGTCCCCCTTACATTGCTTATTAAAGTATCAGTCTTTGTTCTTTTAAGTAAGACAAACACTTGTCCAGTGTTTCTGCCACAAAATGTAAGGAAATTGTCCTTGGTCTTCGGTAGCATGATGAACAAATGAACCTATCGCAAAGTAAAGACATTTATTTTACAGTAGTTTGTAGCACTACTGCTAGTGATCTATATTGAGCATAATGGTGGTTAAAAGAGAAACTTAAGGTGTCGGGTTCAACAAGATTAAAATCCAAGGATACATTCAAAGCTCTATGAATTCTCACTATTTCATAATCCCATCCAAAAATCTGATAGAGCAGGAGGAAGTATTTGTGGCCCCATGTAAATCTTTTAAAAATAGAACCTTGGGAACCAATTGTTATTTGCATTTAATGCCCTGTTCAAAATAGACATCATGCAAAATTGCAGCATTCTTTTATAACTACCCAGTTAAAAAAAAGAGAGACAAGAATAATACACCTTATATTCTACTCTCACATATAAACATATTCATTTATCTTCCACCTTTAAGAATAGTAAGAGCCCAAGCTAATCTACATAACAGGTAATGTAGGAGAAGAGGTAGAGAGGCTGCCTCCAAATGTTCCATACAACATTCTTGGTCCACCTATTCAGTTGAACTCTGAGAAAATCATTATACAGATCCTTTAATTAGTTCGGTGCCAATGTCCTAACAGTTTGACTTAATGTAGAACAGGTAGAGACTTCTGAACTTTTCTCATTATTGTTTTGGCATTGTGTATTGTTCAGGGTAATGAAATAATTCCACATCCAGATGCAATGGTTTGAAGAACAGACAGCTAAATCAATTTTGGAAGTGGCAGTCTTTTGTCACTAGGATTACTTGTTGGGAAAAAATCTAATCATGGGAAACAACCAATGACCCAGAAACTAGCTTCGGACACATCAAATGTTATTTAACTGTGAAGGAGTATATCATATACATGGCAACTTAAATATCTGGAAGAATGCAGTGAGACCAGCTACTTGGAAACTCCAACATTATTGGAAAATCAAGTTCTCCATTAAAAAAACCTGTAAAAAAACCTGTACTTATCTTTAAAACAGCACCATCTTCTGGCACATTTGTTTCTACATTATAGTCAGAAATCACAACTGTTTTATTTAGTTTGTAATAAATGTCTATTCAGCAGTTCCTAATGGACATAATGTAGAATAGGCTACATTACAGTTGTTGAGCAAGAACTGCTTTGAAGAAATATATCTGATCACATCATTAAGAGAGATTCCACTGAAATGTTCAAACAAAATGAGGCAAATCAGTATTGCAAAAGCTTTAGAACACCTCTGGCTTTTAGCCACCTCACTGCATTTTTTATTTCTTCACAAGTCATTGACTATAAAATGATACTGTGATATGATAGAAGAGAATACTTGTAGCTCAGGGTTGAACTGATGCTCTCTAAGCTTGGTTGTTCTCTTGCAGACATTTCATTACCAAACTTGGTTACATCATCAAACTCTACTTCCATCATTTTTAAGATCAAATGCTTCAAATTACATTTAAGTGCAGTGTAACAACATAGCAAACCAAAATGCAAAAGTTAGCTTTAGAACTCCTTGCTGTTTTGCTAAAGGAAAACATGAGAATAAGTTTAGGAAATGCTAGTCTCCTCATTCAAATAAAACTGATGAACATACTTATACAGGAGAAAGGACCAGACAACTTTCCTTTGAAATGTCAGATAGAGCACAACAAACTCCCAAGTGCAAATGTGATTGTTCAAAGATCATACAACTCTTTCTAGAACTAACAGTTTTTCCAGCTGATCCTGTTTCAGATTCAATTTCCAAAATGACATTTTAGTTTAGCGCGTATTGCAGCCATGTCTTACTACAACACACAGAAATTAGGGAAAGAAGGATGCCATGTAGAATGTGGCTACAATTTGTTCATGCAATGTACATCTGGATGATTTTTAATGTATGCTTTGTTGCATGGTTTCATACCCTAGAACAACAACCTAAGAGAGTTAATAAAGTATCAGCTATTTTTTGGCAACAGACATCATTTTCATTCATTTGATAATTTCACACGATTTCTCACAAATCTTCCAAGTTCTCCCAAAGGTGCTTTTTCAGGAGGCAACTGGATTTTCTTGTTGTGAAACATCTTCAAAGAAAAAACAAGAAAGTACAGTTGCCTCCTGAAAAAACATCTTTGGGACAACCATGACCTGGATGATTGAATATCTCCATAGACACTTCCCATGTTCTCAAATGCAAATTTTGGAAGCTGCCCTGAGATGGGTTAGACCACTGAATCATTGGAGTGCTTCCCACCTTTATTTGAGAGAACCCAGAGAAATTAAACCTGGGACTTGATTGAGATTCAACCTCTGAACTACAGACCTCATGTTCCTTTCAGAGACACTGCTGAAGACATTCAGAGACATTCTGTAGAAATCAGAAATAGTACTTGCGAATAAATGAATTGGTTGTAATTGGGAATAAATGAATGTATTTATTTAAAATTCTATTCTATCTTTCATTTTGGAGCAGAAAATGGCATGCATGGTGTTTCTTCTTCCTTGTTCTTTCTCAAAACAGCAACCCTGTGAGGTTGGTTGGGTTGAGTGAGAGACACTGGCTCAAAGTCACCCAGTGAAGTTCCATGGCTGAGGGTGGATTTGAACCTTGCTCCTCCTATGACCTTAATTACTGCCACCTCACTCTCTTTGGCCTTTTGCAGTATCAATGGGGAGAAATTGACATATATGGTGAAGATTTGGAGCTCCCTTTACTTTCACTTATAAGTCGTGATTGACTTACTATCATAACTGAGTCTGGAATTAGGTTGTAAATCTTTGTGGATGTAAGTCAAGGCATCACATAACCAGATTTAAGCTAGAACCACTTTTTATGACAATCATTAAGCAAATTATGCAGTCGTTAAATGAATGTGGCGGTTATTAAGTGAATCTATTTCCCCAATGGGCGGTTTTTGCTGGAAAGCAGAAGTAAATGTCAGAAACCAGCAACTAACTGATCATAAGTTAAGGATTTATGTTGTTTGAAGTGTATGTTGCATAGATACTTCAGAAGCAACATGTTTGTTCCTGGATCTGCATGTTTTGTGCCTGTTTGGTTCATAATGTCATGGTATCCATTTCAAAGCCTTAGTAACCCTTTAGTTTGAATAACTCACTCAACAATACAGAGATGCTTAAATTAGAGAAAATAGGTTTATCCTTTTTTCAATGAGAAGACTAGTAATCTAGGCAATATCTGTCCCCCTGTGTCCACAATATTCAATTACCAAAACCAAAAGAACCTTTTCTATTCCAAAACAAGTATCTGACAATAATCACGAACTATTCTGGCAGGAAGAAAAAAAATAAACTTTTAGCCTTGCAAGGCACTGAAAAACTTAATCCAATGCTATAATAAATATTTCCACCCTCCAGTCTCATTTCTCTGCTAGGGTTAGGGTTAGCATTCCAAGGATGACTTGATTATCACTGGCCTTCTCTTATTCTGCAGAATTGTCACTTAATACTCCCCCCCCATATCTGAGCAACTAGGTTTTCAATAAAAATGACCCTCATACTAGCTCCACTAGCTCCCCAAAGGGATAAATCAGAAAATGTCCCTTGGTTCCGCCCCCCCCCAGCGGGTATCTCAATCCCTTATCACCGTATCCCCTCTGCCCTTTCAGAATAGAAGTCTTTATTAATTTGTTCTATGGAATTATACTCAAGCCTTCCCCTTTCCATTTTCTAGAACCATTTGATCAAGAGAACGTACGTACCAAACATCACCATGTAAAACTTACCAGGGATAACTAGAAATAGAAGTCTGGGTACACTTTTATCATTCCAGAGATCTTCCCAAGGGCCACACTTGAGAATCTGTGTCAGGGCTCCAGAAATGTAAGTGAATTCTTCATGTATCAAATCTTGCTCTTTGGAATCTGAGTTCATGCTTGTTGCTGAAGGCAAAATAAAGAAGGTTTAAAGGTAGCCAGTTAGCTATGAATAACCATTCCATACGTGTTTGGCTTTATAAAGAAACGAACCTGCCAGCAATTTTCTGGCCAAACAAGATACAGGAGTTTTGTCAACTCCTACATGACGTTTTCAGACATTCTCATATAGGGAACAAGTAAGGTTAACAGCAGCTTCCTATGTTATTAAGTGCTTGTAAGTAGAAGAGGCACTGATTCTTCTTCACTGATTCTTATCAGAATTGCAACTTCTAATTTATAATATGACAAGCACGGAATGTTCACATAATGAAAAATAAAGTCTAGCCACATCAAGCATCTGATGTTTGTTGCATGTGAACTGGAAAAAAGAAATAAATGAGCAAGGTAACAATTCAAAGCTTTCATTCCTAGTACATTAATGCCTTGAAAAGCTACTTAAGCAAATTACTGTAATGAGGAGGAAAAAAACCCAGACTTATTTTAAACTTTGTCAAGGAAAATAATTTCTCAGATTTTATTTGCCAAGTTCAAACTCTTCAGTGCCAACTTTTTTATTAAAAAGATAATACTTCAATCAATGGGATTAGACCAGGCCTGGAAGGAAACCACTCCATTTGCTCCCTGCTGCATTTTGAGACTAATAACAGCATTGCTTTGGAGGAGTGCTGCCCCTGCTCCTTGCAAATGACATGGGAGAGGGGGGGGGTGTCCTTAAGATTACCAATAAAGAGGAAGGGTTAATATTTCTTTTAGAACTCTGACACTCTTATCAGTCTTCACAAATTAATGCCTTTTAGTAATAAAACCAGAAAATATCGTGGCACTATTTGACCCTGAGTACAGTTTGCTGCATATGCCATAGTGTGCCTCATCCCTGCCACAGGAGAAATCAAACAGGAAATTATTTCCAGCTCCATCCTGAGGGAACAAGGTACAACATTTCTCTTCAGAGCAATCGGGATGATGCAACCACATGTCGATCCAAAGTCTGATGTACTTTATTCTTACAGATTTAATAATCGTCACATTATTTTAACTGTCTCCCCTGGCAGGGTGATAATCCCCAAATGATGTAATTTGTTCCAGGAATTAGTAACGAATTTTCCTTTTTCCTGCTCTACTGCAGGATAAGAACAACAACAACAAAAACCTCTTCTGTGGTATTTTTTTGGCCTGAGTCATAACAACATATATAAAACCAAGGGTGGCAACCAGGTGCCCCCTCTCCCCAGGGACTATGCCAACCTCTTGGCCAATAATTAGGGTTAGGCTAATAATCACGGGAACAGTAGCCAAAACAAAACAGCAGCTACTCCAAAACTACTTCATTATTTCCTGATTGCTTATTTGTACCCTATGAGTATCATTACGTGTTGCGCCTTATCATTCTTGATGAATGTATCTTGTCTTTTTATGTACACTGAGAGCACATGCACCAAAGACAAATTCCTTGTGTGTCCAATCACACTTGGCCAATAAAGAATTTCTATTCTATTCTTTAAAAAAAAAAAAGTGCAGGTGTGTGTGTGTGTAACAGATGGAAATCTTGCACTTAGTTGCAAACACGATCCTGAGCAGGAACCTCCTTTTGTCAACCGAATTGCCACGCTTTAGTTTGCTCCATCAGCCTCCTTATTTCAACTAGAAATACGAGTTTAATTATTATCCTAGGCTCAGTGAAATCGTGACCGCTTGCATAACTCCGGGTAAACAAAGCAGAGTGTGATGGCTTCTCTGCCACCATCATCCTGGAGGAAGGAGGTGGGAAACGGGGAGAGATTAATATCCGGGGCTTGCAGAAGAAGAGGAGCACCGGAGAAGGGCGGAAAAAAAACCAAACGAGGCAATCCCTTGGCCAAGCACGTACCTTCCCCGTTCAGCGGCTCTCGACCGGCTCCCAGCATCTCTCAGGCAGGGAGAAGAAGCACAGAGGCTTCTGTTCCTCCCACGCAATGCCGGGCGGAAGTAAAAACAGTAGCGAGAGCTTCCGCGGCTCTTCCGCCCGGTTGAGACGTAACGGGGCGTCGAGAGTCCAATCGTTCTAAAGGTTCGCCCCCGCTCCCCCGACGCTGAACAGGGGGAGGCCATTGGAAGGAAGGAAGGAAACGCGGATCTCGGTTAATTCGGGTATTCAGAGTATAGGTTTGCGCTTGGCCGCGACTGCCCTTCTGATACACGCATGCGCAATCCTCACTCTATGCCTTGGTCGCGACTTTCCTAGTACCGGTAGTTGCACTAAGATAAAAGACTTGGGTGTTCTGTGTCTGTCTGTCAGTCATCTCGTCTGTCATCTTCATCTCATCTCATCCGTTCTTCATTCCATTTATGCAGCCACCTATCTTGCGCCAATTGAGTGGCTTGCAACCAACAAATAAGATATTTATAATTAAAATATTTAAACCAAAAACATTAAAGACTTCTTATTGATATTGTTTCCTGATTGCTTATTTGTACCCTATGGGTATCATTACACACCTTATCATTTTTGACAAATGTATCTTGTGTTTTTATGTACACTGAGAGCACATGCACCAAAGACAAATTCCTTGTGTGTCCAATCACACTTGGCCAATAAAGAATTCTATTCTATTCTATTCATTTTTATAATATTACTTTTCTCCATAAGATATAGTTAACATTTATCAGGGACAGTATTTGGCCGAAAATCGAAGCTAAGCAAGAGTGAGTTTGGTTAATACTTGGAAGAGAAACCATCAGAATTCCCAACTGTAGCTGGACTGAGAAATTGAAAAACATCCCTGAAGAAGGCAATGCCACTTTTGTATTATTGCAAAGAAATTTACTTAGATGTGTTCATGTAATCTCCTGGAGCCAAGCTCAACTTGAGGGTATCTTTACCTTTTGGATAACATTTACTTATTTCAATACCATGCAAATGTAATTTTATATGAAATAATGGTAACTATAGAAAAAGAGATGATATTTAAGACGACTGGGAAATGTTTGACCTTTCTAGGTACTGCAGCTGGAATTGTCAAAAAAGTAATAACTTTCCCTTGTACTATTTAACCCATAGGTAATTTCATGAAGCAAAGATTTCCTTTTTAAATAAAACTGGGACCAAAATGTACCTTGATAGAGGATTGGGAGGGGGGAAGGAGGGCTTGAACAGAACTAAAGACCTAAAGATTAGAAATTTTCGATTTTGAAATCTAAAAGTGGAGAGAAGGAAAAATGAAAAGAAAGCGTGAGCTCAAAATGGATTAGTAGACTAGAAAGAAGTCCAAAATATTCCCAGTCCAATAAACCAGGAAAAGAAGAAGAAAAATTACACAATGGCTGCTTCTTTTTATATCAGTTAGAAAATACAGAAAAGGAGAGAGGGGATGACAAGCATGAACAGCCAAAGAAGACTGGTGCATTTGAAATAATTTTGTACTCCAGAGAGATATTTATTGGCCAAATATATAACAACTCTATAAACAAGGAAGATAAAACAACAGAGAAAGAATGTCACAACGCATTCTCTAAATCCTTTGTTGGTGTGCTTTAAGAAATATGTGATGGTAAAAAAGAAGGACTGAAAAGTGAAGAAGGAAGATGCTGATGCGAAATCAAGCCACAGTCTTGGACCAAGACTTAAGACCCTTGACCTAAGCAAAGATCCAGACCCATAGAGAAAAAAACCACATACCTTTCTTCAAAAGTTACAAAAATGTTAAATTTGGCAAATGCAAATCACTCATCGGGCTTATATTTTTGCAGTGTCCCAAATCAGGATTGAAAACTAGAAAGATAGAGGATGCCAGCTGTACCTTTGTTCTTATGCATCAAAAATGCATAATACTGTCTCAGAAAATGATGCTCAAGGAGGATGCCAAGTGTCAACAAAATAGCTTCCAAATGGGAGTCTGTTCAGATAATCTCATGCACATTCACCATTTCGATTTAAGGAATTCATTTTAACAGGATCTCATAAACCATATGCATTTTAAATTCAAGGAACAAATCAAACACTTTCAAATTTGGTTACTTCAACAGAAAGTGAGGGCTCTCACCAATTATGCGCAACAAATGTATTAATGAGGCTTTTTCCATTCAAAGTCCTAATTAATATGAAAAGCAGACTCTTCTTTGCATCAGATTCCATGGGAGCATCAAAGATCCTGAAGAAACTTCACCTTGAGTTCTGAGGGATTGCCAACTGCAAAGACTCTTTGCGTCAAAAAGATGAATCAGATCCCCCAGCAGGTCAAAATAGTATAGTAGACAAAGGAAGTCAAGCAGAGATAAAATTGCTACTTGCACTGACAGCTCATCAGAATAAGATGACATAATGTGGCAGACTAGAAGGATTCACAACAATTTAAAGAGTATAGTTGCACACTTAAAGAGAAGTGGTTGTTGTATGGTATATCTTCCTGGAGCATTATAAGTCACCATGATTCATCTTTCCTGTAATACCAAAGCAAAATTATGGTCACAAATATCATCACAAAAGGACTCAAGGGATAAATTACAAAAGTTATTGCAGAATTGAAGAATGGCAAAACACAAGGTCAGGAGAGATTTCAGAGTAAGTTTTATAAACAGTTTTAGAAATCATAGTTCTACATTTCTTCAAACTGCTTAAGCTTGCTTGAGGCACAGTAATAAACATGAAAAAGGTAGAGCTGTAGTTATTATTCAGTAACATTAAAAAAATAACTTCCAACACTGCGTAGAACAATATCTTATCTTAACTAAAATGGTAAACTATTCTTACTATTTGTCAGAAAACTTAAAATCTTTTTTCTAGATTTCTTATTCCAAGTTAGGCTAATTTCATTCTTCCTACCCTAAAAATCGGTCTCAGTTAAGAGAATTTAGAATTTATTCATCATTTCAATTACAGTATACTAAAGTTTGAGTGACTCTGTTAATATTTGATATTTATAAAGACTTTGATTTGGTATTGTTGTAGATATGCATTCTTTGCCAATCAGTAGGCTCCGATGTTCAGAAATCCTCAATAAATATCCCTAGGAAGTGATTGCCTGCTCCCTAGGGCTCAGAGAGGGTGACTGGGTCAAAGTCCTATCTGGCTTTGTGCCTCAAACAGAACTAGAACTCAGCTCTCCTGATTTCTAGCCTGGTGTCTGAACCACTATATTAAACTAGCTCTATTCCCAAATTATTCTCAACCTAGTGCTTTAATTAAAAGGGATAAAACCAATGGTGGGATTCAGCCAGTTTGCACCGGTTCAGCTGAACTGGTTGTTAATTTTTTGCATAGTTCGATGACATGGTTGATCCCACCACCGGCTGTCCCACCGGGGTTGCCATTCAGTGTGGGAAGCCGCAGGGACGTGACTGGGAGCTGCGCTGATCAGCTGGGAGGCAGCAAATGGACCGGGTGATTACGTATTAGTATTAAGGTTTGTCTGTCAATAAGTCCATGTCATCAAAATAACGTACTGCAAAAATGTGTATGATTTGAATAAAATGATTAAGAAACTGAGCCATAGCTCAGATGTCACTATTAATAGCCATGTTATATTATTCTGATTTCAGGTCCTTTATTTACAAAATAAGGATTGGAAGAGAAAAGGGGTATGTTGATTTATCTGAAAAAAAGGGAAGCATAAGTATAAGGAAGCTGCTTCAGAACTAGAAAAAAGTTAGTAATAGATCTTCAAATTGATTCATTAGCAAGACAGACTATTAAACTTCAAACTGGCATACAATTTGGGAGAACTAGATCCACATCCCACTTCTCAGGCATGTTCTCTAGAGGCACCCTGAGAAAATTGACTCATTTTTTTTCTTCACAAAAATGAGAATACCTTATAAACACATTGTTGATTAAAGAATTGTCCCCAACAAGTGTTCGTTAACGACTTTGCTTCATTCTAGACAGTTGTGAGAAATGGTTTTTATAATTGACTTGAATGAAATCACGGAGGATGTTTCTCCAGTCAGCAGATGTGATATGAAAATAGAATCAAGTTTTAAAATATCCTGACAGACTGGCATTTTTGACTAAAAACTATAAGGTGAAATTCAACAATGATAAAAGTATAGTTCTGCGTTTAGTTAAAAACAAATCATAGATAGAAAATTAAGAAAGGAGTTATGAGCGTGGACAGCAGTACATATAAAAATAACGTTATTGATTTCAAGATGGACATGAAGCTAAGTAATACACTCAGCACAGGTGATAACAGTAGCATGATGTCTATATTGTGGGAGGTGATTGGTGCTTGTCCCTGTGCATTTACCCATAGTATTGTATGTCATATCTGAATTGAATTGCCTCCTATAATAAAGAAGAACTCCACTGCAGTTTAGATTTCCCCACACGTTGAGAGTATTACCACTATGAGAATGGTCATCAAATATCTAAAGAACTGTCATGTAAAATGAAAAGGAGCACTGGAACCATTGATGGAACTTTAGATAAGAATGTTAATGAAAAGGTTGTTCTAGAATAGAGCAGGAAGGAGTTGGGCTGCCATTTTTAAGGACTAATGTACCTATTTACTGGATTGAGGTTCCTGCATTGAGCAGCGGTTAGAATTAATCTTCTTGTGAAAGATGTCAAAAATTCTGAAGAGTTATTGCTATTGGCTGAACTGCATTCTTAAAGAAAGTTAAAAAAATAAAACAAGGATTATTCCACATTGATTAAAATTGAGCTATCCTGATTGATTTGTCAAAGCTTTATCTGTAGAACCTCTGAAATGGTATTTCTTTCTTTCAAGTGAATAGTTAAATTTTCCGAGACAAGATTATATGTCTGAACAATTATTCAGACTTTTTCAGGAGCTGAAAAAGTTCTTTTGAAACTCAGGATGAACAGGAAACACAAATGTTGAACTTTGCATATACCAAAATTCCCATCTTTGCTTGCATATAAGTAACTCATCAAATATATACTATGACTTCTGGAGGGGTATACACATATTATATATACTGAGACATTTTGAAAATTCCATGCTACTGGAATTCTGCAAAACTGGATTTAGTTGTTCTAAAATAAAGAAATAGGATACACATTAAAGTAAATTATAATAGAGGAGTTTAAAAGAGAAGAAAGGAATAGTAGCTAATAGCAGAAATGCTGGATTAAATACTATGTATTAAATGCTGCGTTAAATAATATGTATTCCTAATGTCTGTAAAAAGAAAATGGATAATAAGGTACTGTAATTATCACAATCTCAGTTGACAAAAGTAAAAAGACAACACAATTGAAGATAATTATCTTATAGACTGCCTTGATTACTAGAATGTGTATCAAAATTAATGAACTCATATGAAAATTTAAAAGAGTTACAGTATAATACATACATGGTTTTAAACAAAGTTCCTCTCATTTTCCAGGGACAGGGAGATTAGTTCTGTATGCTTGTTTTCATGTGTATATATGCAAACAAACACATATTCTCAAAGATCTTGGTACAGTTTTAATGAGATTCTACATCACTCAATGCTAGTAATGATTAATTGGCATTATGAACAGCATCTGAGATAATGGTTAAAAGAATCTCAGCTTTTTGTTGTTGAGGCAGGGCAACCTGTTTTGATTCCTTTCCACAATGAGCAGTTGTTAAAATGAGAAGACAATGGTTTTTTTAAAATTATGATTTAATTAAACATTTACTTCATTACTGCATTAGCTGTTGGTAGGTTACTAGATTTTCCCTAGCAACACCATTATTGTTAGATGTCAAAAGAGAAGGGAACCTTCTTTGTGTACCTTGTACAACATGGATTGACTAGTGATGGTACGGTTCAATCTAGTCTAGAAGAAGTTGGAAGAAGGGTATTGCTTTTTTTTTTTTTTAACCATTGCTAAAACTAGGAAATTTAAGGAAACACATTGTGTATCTCATCTCTTATAGCCAAGATGGTCAAGTAAGCTGTAGTGAAGTAGCACTGTGTTCCTTGATTTGAAAATGCTTCAAAAATAATAATTCATAAAAAGTGTTTCCAGATGGGTTGGAGAGGAAGTGCAATCCTTCTTTCAAAACAGCGGCATGAAAAAGTAGATGTGGCTGATTAAAGGAATCATGTTATAGATGTAGTTATTTTAAAGAGTCACCTGATAAAAGTCACATCTTTTTGTGTGGAAACCTGAAAAAGCCACAGTTTTAAAGCAGTGCTCTGCCAGCACTCTTGCCCGTTCCAAAGTATCTTTCCCAAATCATTTTCGATTGACCTATTATCTAGCTCAATATTAGTCTATAATAAGATAGAGTTTGTGACTAAAACTACCTTTGCTGGAAGATGCATAGAGTTTTGACCCCATTGATTTTCTTTGATCTCTCATCTTCTTCTAATTTGAAGGACGGTGGTATCTAGTAGCAGGTTTGTGGTCTCAAAGGATAAATCCAAAAAGTTTATAGAAAATTTTTCCTTCTTCTCTGAAGAAACACTCTTAAGTTATCCTGTAAATGTTTACTCTGTTCCCTGTGATTTTTAATATCTTAAAAAAAAACTATTGAGGGAAAGTGCTAAAGGCATTGAATTATCAATAGTACCCCCCTTAAAAAAAAATCTATGTATTCTCTTTCCCATATGAAAAAAATTGGTTGTCACCTTAAATAATTCTCTGAAATTGGCAATAGTATGGGTTAAGTAATAAATAGAAGCTAAATTCATACAAATTGTGTTATTCTAAAACCATAACTGAAAAGTGTTCAGAATGCCTCACTTGGTTGTGATTAGCACAGTTGGTGCTTAGCTCACTTTTTTGGGATAAGATTTAAACACTGAGAAATCCCTATACATTCCAAATCTTGAATTACAAAATAAATTAAATAGAAACTGGTAATCATTCAAGCCATTGTCTCACATCTAACAGGTTTCAATAAGGGTACATGTATGCTACCAAGTGTTCTTCGACTTACGACCACAATTGGGATTGGAATTTCCATCATATGTCAGTACAGTTGTACAGTGAGTCATCATGTGACCAGACCCAATTTTATAACAATTTTTGCCAAAACATGCAGGTATTAAGTGAATCTGGCTTCCCAAATTGATCTTGCTTGTCGGACACCAGCTAGGAAAGTCACAAATTGTGATGATGTAACCGCAAGACATTGGAGTTGTCATAAATGCAAGCAGGCTGCCAAGCACCCAAATTGCAATCAGGTAGCCGTGGAGGTAGTATAACAGTTCTAACTTTAAGGATGGATCATAAATCATTTTTTCTGAGGCCATCATAATTTTGCAACCATCATTAAACAAGCAGTTGTCAGTTAACGTAATGAAATGTATGGATGACCTTGGGAACCGTGGAAAATTGATGCTGACTAAAAACAATCGGACAAGAAAGGTAGGAGTCCCCAGTGGCTTAATGGTCAGAGAAAGAGGAAAGGTTCACCCCTAATGGTTCAAGCAGTTAAAAGGGGCAGTGGGAAGTTTCAGACTTGCAAGGTTTAGTTAATGCAGCCCTAGAGTAAGTTGGAAGTAGTTGATCTAATCATTTCCTCTCTGGTTCCCCTGGGAGGGATGACAGTCAAGGCTACCTGCATTTTTATTAGTCAACTGCCACCTCATATACATGCCACGCAGTATCATTTATCTATCCTGCAGGAAGTTCCAAAGAGGTGATCTATAGGATCTCCCCAAGGACAAATTGTGAACTCTGTCAGCTATAGTATATGAACTATAGTATGAGCTATAGTATATCCCTTTTTTAAAACATATCTCAAAATTAAGACAGCCTGCTAGATGACACCAACGTTTATCTAGTCCAGCATATCTAGTTTATCTAATCCAAAATGTTCAACCAGATGCCAGTACTCTAGCAACTCCAGTGACATTTGTGGATACCATGGCACTGCCTCTAAGGAGCAGTTCTTTACTGGGAATTTGTCCTGCACTTCATAATTCTTGGTCATTACTTGTAAAACCCCATATATTTTGGCACAGATGTGCTTCCTGAATTGCTTCCTCCAACTATCAGTCACTGCATATGTCCCAAGAGAAATTGTACGTGGTAGTGAAATTATTCAGAACTGAACTGTCCCCAACAGCTTTATAGTGAGGGATGGTATACCCATGATGGAATGAAGATTACTTACATTTTATGGATTTGTTTACTTATGTTTTATGGCTAGACAGACAGAGTTTTTCTGACAGTTATTTGCCTTGCTCTGCTTGTTAGCCACTCCAATAATTATTTGGATTTCTTTCTTTCCTGGTCAGTGATACACATTTTCACTCATCTTCCATTAAACTGTTGTTGTTGTTGTTTTTAATTACATTGCAGCGTTTTGGAGAGGTTGTCCACCATCCTGACTTTTCCTTTTATTATTATTTTTTTATAACTAGTCAGTTATTTTTGACAGGCTTTGTCAGGCTTCAGAGTAGACCTGGCTGTCAGTCTCAGTTTTCCTAACACTGAACCTCCTTTTTACAGAACAGGTATCCTTGCCAAAAGGCTTTTCAATGATTTGGCTTGATTTCACTCTCTATTGTAGCCAAGAATAAAGCCATATTCACCCCGAAGATTTCTTCTACGCAGCACGTTGAAATCAAAATCCTTAAATAGGTTTGGGCTTCAGGGCTTAGGTTCTAAGGTTTTTTTCTCCTGCCCTCCCTTGTCAGTAGATACTTGGCTGTTCTCCTGATAAGTTTGAAGGCACCTAAACTATGTTGTCATAACAGATTTCTCTAGTCCAGGAACTGCTGGCTCCCAACTTACCAGCTTCCTCTTTTGGAGTTCGGTCTGAATGCTTGTGTTATCCTTGTTGCTTTTTAAGATACTGATAATTTCCTGGCTAATATTTCATCAAGTTTTCTCCCCTAAAGAAATTGCCATCTTGGAAATCAGAGATGTGCTAGTCATACCACACTTCGGGAGCATTTCTTCAACAATATCCATTAGCATAAGCATTTTGATACCAGCTTTATATTATTCAACACAAATATGAAACAAATAAAGGCAACATGAAAATAAAGCCAGTAACAACAGTAGTGTTTTTTAACAATATACATTAGTGTTATTAACGTTAACAATTGGGTCAAGGGCATAAGTTGTCATAGGCAGAAGTTTGATGTTTTAATCATTTTGTACTATGTTCTCAATTGGATAACCAGTCAAAATAAATTGGATATTTTTGCAATAATACTACAATTGTCAAAGCTTTGAAGGATAAGTATTGTCTAACGATGTTATATTATTCAAACACAGCCTTTATTGATTATTCAGGATAATCTAATGCACACATAGAGAACATTAATTTGATCTTTTTGCTGTGATATTTCCTGCTCTGAAGAGATAAACATTTTTATTAATTCTACATTTAGATGGTTACTGCAGCTGATTTGGTAAAACAGCAAATAAAAGTTTGCTTTTCCTATAAATCTCTCTGTCTTTTTATTCTTACAGTTCCGTTGTTGGTTAAACAAATAAGGGCCTAAATAAATGTAGGGATTTTAATAATGTAGAACTGACAGATGGTACTTTTCTCCCGAAGATTGAAAAGTGGTCTCTTATGAGTCTCCTAATATTTCATCTCTGCTAGTTTTTTTCTTAATAAAGGCAACAGCTATCTTCCCTCTGTCCATTATACGAGTAGGTTTTTTTAAACTTCACTTTTGATCGAATTGTGGGAGCTCTAGAGAATTTAGTGTCCTAAAAAACGTTTCAAATAAAACATTTTCAATATATATGATTTATGTTCTGGTGAGATGTCCAGCTCATAACTAACATAGTTACCAAACATTAGTCTCTAATCTGAATTGATAACCACTTTCTAGAAAGTTAGAATTACGTGTGTTTAGAACATTAAGTAGAATATAATTTGCACTCCTTCCAAATCCTCATTTTCTTCTATTCTTAGCTGGCTGTCTTCATAACACATAGTGTCTCCAAGGTTAAAAAGTTAGCTAAAAATGGTATTCGGAATGATAATGGTACTCCCAGTTGCCTGAAGATCTCAGACGCTTTGAAGACGCTTTGAAGTGCTTAAAGACTGTTTCCATCTCCCTTTCCAGTGTTTCACTTTGACTATTCTTAATTACCTTTCCCCATTTTTACAAATCTGCTCTTTTTACCTATTTTCTACCTGTTGTGCTTTTATGGTCTGAGGCAGTTTGTGATATTTAGGAGAAATGAACAGTTGCAAAAAAAAAAAAAATCGTTGCATGAATTCTCTGTTTTATGATATTTCTTTTTCTCTCACTTGCACTTTTGGTTTCTGTTAAGCCTTGACTGATGATAGATGTATTCAGCTATTTAAATATCCCTTGCACCGTAAAGTTTATTTTATTGATGCAGAAGGATGAAGCTATGCCACATGCATTTGATTATTAGCTCCTTGAGTTTGACTTCTAGCAGAACCTGAAAGAACCTATTTGTTTTGTCAGTGAGGAAAAGCCCATGGCTTTATCACAACCACAGCTATTATTCACTACATTCACTTTAGATGTTCTATAAGCATAGAACTTTTTTGACATTTGAAATGCTACCGGAATAACTGTTTGTTTGAAATAAAGCAGCCAGCCCTAAATTTTAAAGTTAACGGAAGAACTTGCAAAAATCACAGCAGGCCTACTCTGTTCAAGATATATACATTTGGCACCTAGGTTCCACCATCAATTTTAAGTTTGGAATGTTGGTTTGCATGCTATAAAACAAAAGCTGATGTCTTTTGACATTATTTCTCCCATTCTGTGAGTAAAGCTTACTTTTCCCCCCAGAATAATGTTTTACCTTCATCAGGGCCGTAACTATTTTTTGAGACGAGGACACACAAGAAGAGAAAAGCCAGAATAGACAGAATTGTTATCATGAAAATAGGCCAAATACAAATGTTCCACTGTCCCAAATAGATCAAAGAAAAGAAAAGAGGGCAGGGCTGTTGAGAAACCAGTTGCATGAAGAAATCACAGTGTCTTTTTTTCTTTTTACAGTATTCTGCTGAGCTGCTGGCAGTGGTTCGTCTGCCCTTCATCCATCCCAGTTATCTGCTAAACGTTGTTGACAATGAGGAATTGATAAAATCTTCAGAGGCCTGCCGGGATCTGGTGAACGAAGCAAAACGTTATCACATGTTACCACATGCCAGGCAAGAGATGCAAACTCCAAGAACCCGGCCCAGGTTATCAGCAGGTAATGGTGGAGCCTTGAAAATATCGTATTTCTGAGTTGGCTAATGGTATTTGCAGGCTGCAAGTAAGGCACCAAGATTAAAAGGCTTCCTCTCACTTTTTCTGTAAAGCGTCCAAGATACAGTCAGATATCAAACTGGGCAATTGGGCATTGCAAACTGGGCAATTGGGCATCCTGCAGTCCTTCAGGTTGTTCCCACTGATTTTCCTTGTGGCAAAAGTTATTGAGAGCAGGGAACCAGGGAGAGAGCATTCATCATCCCAGGCCAGGTGTTAATTCCCTAGCAGATGGTTTTCTGTCATGGTTTGGCCATATTTATTTAACAGCTTAGCACAGTCAGGCGATAGAATTCTGGGCATGCAGGTAGTTTATATTTCTTTAATTCAACCTGACTTTTTCCCCGAAACACCTTTAAAATTACAGATATCCTTGAATATGTTAGATTGCCTTCCAGAAAATAGTGTAATCTTTTTTTTTTTTGCCATTTAATGATGATAATAATAGTTTGGTTTTTTTTAACTTTATAATAACATATCTAAATCTATGCATGACCCTGAGGTATTGCAGCCACACACACCTTTTGTATCATTTATGAAGTGCCTGGCTGGCTGCAAGCAGATTTATTAAGCAGAAAAGCCATTAAACATAATGTGACTTCTAGATAAGTCTACAGAGGATCTCACTCGCTCCTTTGAAATGAGGACTCATTTTCATAAAATAAGGGGCAGACAACTGAAGGAGAGAAGTTATTTCTGCCTTGGTAGAAGTGAAGACTCCCCCGAAAGAAAGAAAATGTACATTGGAGTCCATGAATAGAGAGGTCTTCTCCACCCATAGTCCTCACATTGTGAGACAGAAAGGATCACAGTGGCCTCTCTCCTGCCCCGTTGTAAACCTATAGCCTTGGCAGTTCTTCTGACCAGTCCAGTCTATCTTTTCCTCTTACTTTATCAACCCCTTCCCTTTCCAGTTCAGCAATCCTGTTCGTTTCACTCTCTTTCCTGATGATTTTCTTCCTTTTTTGCTACAGTATTTGCATTTAAGAGACAGAAAGGAGTATAGGTAGCCCTCAACTTATGATCACAATTGAGAACAAAAATTCTGTTGCCATATAAGACATTTATTGGGTGAGCTTTGCCCCATTTTATGACCATTTTCATCACAGTTGTTAAGTGAACCACTGCAGTTGGTAAGGGAATCATTCGATCGTTAAGCGAGTTTGACTTCCCCCATTGACCTTACTTGTCAGAAACCACCTTGGAAGGTCACGTGATGATCACATGATTCCAGGACAGTGCCATAAATATGCCAGTTGCCATGTGTCTGAATTTTGATCACATGACCATGGCGATACTGCAACGGTTATAAGTGTGAAAACTGGTCGTAAGTCATTTTTTTCAGTACCGTTCCAACTGCAAAGTCTCTAAATGGATGGTTATAAATCAAGGACTACCTGTATTTGTAAGAGTCTTTAAGCAAAAATTGTTTGGCATGGATGTATAGTTGGAGGATGTATACATTTTTAAAATGGGGTGCCATTTTATAGATACTGTATTTTTCGGAGTAAAAGATGCACCTTTATACAGCAATTTTGGCCTCCTGAAGCCTCGCACCTGCATCCCTTTTTTCTGAAAAATGGCACCGTTTTTCTCAAAAACAGGGTTTGCAGAATGTTTGGGAGGCTTGCAGAGTGTTTCTGTGGACTGGGGGAAGGCAAAAAC